>CM041210.1:0-162500 GCA_023065735.1 Coffea humblotiana | reverse complement strand
AATGGCAAGTAGGTCCGTACAAAGAAAAGGAAGTGCAGAAGGCAAATGTGATCTGACTTACAACACGTTTAATGCAATAATCAGTTTGAACCACAGTGCTGATGGAAGTGAAAAAGAAAAATGCATGTATATACTGTTTAGAGCTACTCTTTTGAAAGATAATATTGAAAAAAACAACGGAATGACCGGCTACAAACCAGGCATGCTGGACCTAGAAAGGAACAGACATGAGCAAGCAGATCATTGATGTGCTCTAATCATTATAATACAAATTAATTCACCATAAGTGTCTCCCAAAATGGGTTTGGTTTTTACAATGTTTCAAGAGTACGCATAATAATTTGGATTACCACAAGTTTTAACCAACCAACTCAAAAGCAACATAGAAATGTAATGCATACACCAGAAAGAGTTTCAACTAAAAATTTTGTTTTAAACTCGTAGTCAATGCAAAATAAATGGACCTTGGTTACAATGAGAAGAATCTTCTCGGACTCTAGATCCCATGTTGCTTGTAAAGTTAATACCTTGGTTTCCTGTAAGGTTTTCAACGCCATCATCAGTTAACTTGAACAAAAATACTGCCAGAGATTCATTTGACTGTGAAAGCAGAGGAGGAACAAGAAGTAAATCCAACCTTTTCAACCAGTTGATGAAATAGAGCCAGTAAAGGTACAGAATCTCCTAAGCAATTAGTTCTAACTGTGGTGGAACTGGTTCCTTTGGAAGTTTTGGATTGAGAAAGTACTGGTGTCGCAATTTCGTTGGACGAAGTTCTTAAGATAAGTAGCTGCAGCTAACTTTAGACCTTTCGCCTCCTGGAAGTCACCATAAATACTAGTAACTCCTACTACAGGTATACAGTAATCACAAATAGTACTGGGGCACGTAAAAGTAGAGTGGAAGAGAGCAGTGTTGAAATGCTTGAAGAAACTGCTATACCGGTGGCGGTTGTGGTGGTGGTGGTGGTGATGGAAACTAGGCAGAAGGGGAAGTCGGGAAGAGAAGTGGAGAGGGCATCCAGAGCGTCAGTCGCAGCATGGACGGTGCTGGCGGCCTGACCGAGTGTCTGATGGAGGAGCTAAGCGATTTGATGAGTTTCCATGGTGGCGGAGCTGCGGCAGCTGAAGCCTAAGCTGGAAATGGGATTTTGGCAAATGGGGCTTTGGCGGAGAGGTGCTGCGCGGGAAAGCCGTTGGACTTGCAAACGTTGGATTGCTAGTCTTCAAGTGCCGGTAAACAGCAAAAAGGAAAGAAAGGTGTGGAGATGCGGGGGATCGAACCCCGTGCCTCTCGCATGCAAAGCGAGCGCTCTACCATTTGAGCTACATCCCCGCTCATTGTGTTTTTTGGTATTTTGAAACCACTTTGTGTCGAACAATTCGCGAATTCACAGATAACAGGTGCCAACCAAAGTATTCTTGAGAATCACGACATTTCCCAAAAGTAAAAAAGGGTTGATTTGAGAGTAAAGCAAATGTTGGGATTTTGGCACTCTTTTTTTTTCCCCCCGAAACGATAACTGAAATTTTATAAATAATCAAATTTTACAATATTTGAACAACAGCTCGATCAACTATACAAAGTGTACCATGACACTTAAAAAGAAGCAAAAGTTCTCTCCTCAGCCGTAAATATGGCTTAGAGCATAAAGGCTAATGTGATTACCTAAAGTCATATTACTAGAATTCCCTACATCAAATGAGCACATTTAAAACAGATTAGCTAAAGCATTTATGTCTTCCACCAACGTGATAATGTTTGGATTGTCTCCTTTCCCAGTTTTTAGCAAGGCAATGAGATGTTTATTGATATTTATGACTTTGATCCTTTGCCAACCTCAGTTGTCTTGCTTTCATTAGTGCCAGCCTTACTGTTACAGCTTCATCTTGAATATCCATTAGCGAGCTTCTGTCCACTAATGCCCATTCAGCTCTGATTCTCCCTCCAATCTGTTTGGCCACAATGCCAATTCCTAACTTATGGCCCTCTGCTGATTTCTTTGTAGCAATCTGGAGTTCCATCAGCTCACTTCCTTCCATTCCTTCCTCCCCAAAGGTAAAAAAAGGGTTGATTTGAGAGTAAAGCAAATGTTGGGATTTTGGCACTCAAAAAGGTTATTTTAAGGCATCTTATTAACTTGAAATTTGTTTCCCAACTTTTGTGTCATTGGTGTATTCAAAACGCGATGTTGGGACTAAGAGCGCAAAAACTTTACTTCAAAAAAATAAGAAGAAAAGAAAAGATCAAGATTAGACTGAAAAACTTCTTCCTTCTGTACTAGTAATTTCTTAGCATTCGTTTCTTCAAACAAGCTAACTCCATTTTATTTCACTTTTTTTTTTTGGGGGGGGAGGGGGATTTTCCCAAATACAAACGAACATCATCGTCAATTCAATTTCATCATAATGATGACAGCCAAAGGCGACAGATGTCAGTTGCATCACACGTGGAAGGCAACAGAATCCATCCACAGGGCGCTTTTTTATAGCAATTTGGCAGGCATGCAAGCAAGCAAAGTCACGACCGCCGCCGACGTCTCCCTCTCCGCGTCATGCAACCGACCATTTGAAACCCCCTCCTCCTCCTCCCAAGCCATTTAGTTTCCATTCCTTCATCGATCGGTACTCATGTTTCCCTGAAGCATTCATTCTAGACCCAACTTTGTAGGCTAGATTTGCAGCTTTTATCTCTTTGGCGGATACGTGCTTCGGTTCAGTGTGTCTGGAATTTGATTACTACTGCTTCAAAATGCCAGGACTCACCATTGGAGACGCCATCCCCAACCTTGAAGTTGAAACCACCCACGGAAGGATTAAACTCCACGACTACGTTGATGATTCCTATACCATTATTTTCTCTCACCCGGGTACGAACGTAATCACCACCTAATTCTTCATTAATTAGCATGCATGCATGCATGATGGAATATACTATTTAATTTCTTCCACACATATAACAGTCATGCGCTAATTTTTATCAAGTTTATATAGCTAGTGTTCGCGAACAGCCTCTTGAGCTCTCCGTACCACCAAGACATTTAAGTCTTGATGGGGTAGGAGACAAGGGCGCCTTACCACGTAATTGTGGTTTCCTCTTATAGAAAAATCTCGTCGGCTCCCTCTCCCCTTAAATTAGATTAGAGTAGGTTATATAAATATTATCATGACAACAAAATATATATATATATATATATAGCTAGTTTTCATCATGCATATGCGTGTGTGTGTAAATGAAATGTTGTTTATGCAGCTGATTTCACACCGGTGTGCACCACTGAACTTGGTATGATGGCTGTGTATGCTGACAAGTTTGAGAAGATGGGAGTGAAGCTTTTGGGTCTGTCCGGCGATGATGTCCAGTCCCACCAGGAATGGGTCAAGGACATTGAAGCCTATAACGTACGTAACAACCTATCTTGATTTAATTCTTCTCGTTCATAATATAAATATTATAAAATCAACCCCTGCGGCCTGCCCATTCTAGGTAGCCGTTGTGGAGTAGAGCATCCTACTTTACTTACTAGCGCCTTACCTGCTATTGTGGAGTATCTACTTGATGTAAAATATATATACACATAAAAAAAAAAAGGTTGAGTAGTAGCGAGGTAAATTAACTTGATGACTGAAGAATTGGCAGCTGGCTTAATCAATTGTATACTACTATACCATGCACAATGTGCTTAATTTGCTGCAGAATGGTCACAAGGTCACGCATCCTATTGCTGCTGATCCGAAGAAGGAGATCTTCAAGCAACTCAACATGGTCGACCCTACTCGTCCGGCAACCACCTTCCATCCCGTGCTCTGCATATTGTGGGCCCTGACAAAAAGGTAACGCACGTACGTTAAGCCATAGTAACTTAATTGTTAATGCAACTAGCTTGCTAGCCAGTGAGTTGTAATTGATTCTTATATGTGTAGATTAAGTTGAGCTTTCTGTACCCGGCAAGCACTGGGCGTAACATGGACGAGTGGTGAGGGTGGTGGAGTCCTTGCGCAAGGCATCCACGCACAAGATTGCAACTCCTGCTAATTGGAAACCGGGAGATCCTGTGGCCATCTGCCCCAGCGTGTCCGATGATGAAGCTGAGCAAATGTTTCCGCAGGGATACCAGGCTGTTGATCTTCCATCCAAAACCCGGCTACCTGCGATTCACCGATGTGTAACCGGACGGACCATCCATCCATGCATATATGGTTGTTCCTCCTATTATTATAGGATTATTTAACAATTGTCTGGTACTAGCTAGGAGGTTTTACCATAAAACAAGAAAGTGTTGCATCCATTTGTCTGCTGAATTACTACTGGTATTCTATCTTTTATCATATGTAAGTATTATTGATTAATTTTATGTTCCGATTCCCGATTTGATTTGCCTCCTTCCTAATTCAAATTAAAGTGGGCGACAGGCACACACTCCCGAGTTTGTAATCAGGGCGGCCGCGTTGATATAGTAATCAAACCATCTTTTTTACTACTGTGTCGTCTACCGTTTCTGCGAGCTGCGGGTACTTGCCTTTTTTAGTTCGTTCGACCCCTTCTTTTACAATGATGTTACCGGGTTCAAAGCCGTCATAATAATAAATCGACCAGTGCTTAATGAATATTTTATCTTTTCAAAAAGAGAAAAGAGACCAGAGACAGAGAGGAGAGGGTTCCTGATTTATGAGCCAATTGTACGATTAAGCCAGCGGTTGATCCATATTATTCAATTCCTTCGAGATCATGCACCCAGCATTTTCAGTAAGTATATATATATGTAGTCAAAAACAAATTGGCTGGACAGTGCTCATCATGTTCAAGACCTGTTGACGTTGACATCCCCAGCCACGGTACAAGTTTTGAATCGAAATCGGATTAGAACCAATCTGATGTTTTGAAACCGAAATCGGTCTAATGGTTTGTTGAATCCGATATTAGAATTGAATCTTATTAAAACCGGATGGTTTGTTGAATCGATGTTAGAAATCGGAACCAAAATTCTAACTACAAGTTCAGCTTTAATTGGAATCAGATTAGAACTGGTTACCATAACAAGGAAATCATACTTAATTAAGAAAAAAAAAACTGAAATGTGAATACGGGCCTTCTTTTTAATACATACCTAGTTGTTGATCCACATTATTCAATTCCTCCAAGATTATGCACCCAGCTAGTAAAAAACGTTTGTTGGTGGCTGGACAATGCTCATAATGTTCAAGACCCATTTAGGTTGACATCCCAAACTTTGAATCGGAATCAGGTTAAAATCGATCTGACGTTTGAATTGGATTCGGATTAGAACCAGTTTGATGGTTTGTTGGATCCGATATTAGAAATCGCAACCATAATCGTGACTACAAGTTTAGGTTCAATCAGAATTGGATTAGAACTGGTCTAACGATTTGTTCAATCAAATATTAGAAATCGGAACCATAATTGTGACCACAAGTTCAGGTTCAAATTCACAAAAAATTTGAACTAAAATGGGAACCAACGGTTTACGATCCATTTAAAAGTTTAATATCTAATATCAGCAGTTCCAATCTTAATCCAGCAATTCATTATCCCATTCCATCAGTAAGTTCATGCCCCGCGACTAATCTAAATTCAATATCAATCTTACCCAATCAACAAAGAGATATTTTTTCACGAATTCCGCATCATTTTCTTTTTCCTTTCACATGATAATACAATAAAAATCTTTTGTTATTTTTTCATTCATTGTCATGTTTTTTTGAATCAATTTTATAACAATAAGTTCTTAAAACATAATTAAAAGAATTGGAATTGTAATCAAAAGAAATCGGAACCGTAATCAGAATCGGAAATTCAAAAATCGTAACCATAACCAACCCTAAAAGAGTCACTTCAGGTTTCATTTTTCAAAAAAAAAAAAATCAGAGTCATCGATTTCTAAATCAGAATCGAAAATTTTGGAACCGTGATCAATGCCTACCGTCGTCTAATAAGGCCTTAAACAACGGTAGCCCACATCCTGACCTATCCTTTGTTACCATAACAGGGAAATCATACATGACTAAGAAAAAAAAAACTGAAATGCGAATGCGGGCCTTGTTTTTAAATTGCGTTTGGATTGTTTTTCAACTTGTGGACCACCCGGGGAGCCTATCTTTCCCCTGTATACCAGTCAAAAAGAAGCACCAGCATGATGGAGAAAGTTGCGGGGTGCTGTCGATCATATCCTAAAATTTACTTTTGCTTAATTAGAAACAGTCTGTTGTAGTAGTAGTGTATCACTCTGGGCTGTGGGGGTTGGGAGAGTGCTTTATCAGGGAAGATCAGCAATCTCCTAAAAAGCAGCTGACCTTTTGGGGGCCAGGCCAGCCGAGCAAATAGTGCAGTGCAGTAGAAAAAGTGTTTCGAGTGTTGACTTAGCTGCTGTTTTCACTTTTCCCATCCCATTTTCGAACTATCTATCTAGTAGCTAGCAAAAGAAAAGAAAAGCTTGAAGAAGGAAGCTAATTAACTAACATCGACGCCACCAAACAATGCATATTAGGAGATTATTCCACTTCCACCACCGCCTCCGCCTCCACCTACTGAATATGTTTATTCTACTAGTAGCGGCGGTGGTTGTACAGCGAGCCGCTGGTACCTGCCGTAATTACTGCAACAGCATCCCTATAAACTACCCATTCGGCATTGACGACGGATGCGGCTCCCCCGAGTTTCGTCACATGTTAAACTGCTCCTCCACGGACTTGTTCTTCGCCACCCCATCCGGGAACTACAAGGTCCAGTCCATCGACTACGACAAGAAGAACCTGGTCATCTTCGATCCGGCCATGTCCACTTGCTCCATTCTCCAACCTCACCACGACTTCGTCCTGTCGGACATTCAATCGGCCCTCATCCCCCCCTCGTCCGACACCGTCTTCGTTCTCATGAACTGCTCCATAGACTCCCCAGTCCTCAACCACTACAAGTCTTGTGCTTCAACTTCGCCGGCCATACCTGCGACGAACTTTACGGGGCCTGTACTTCCTTCAAGCTCTTTCATCTCTTGTCCAACAGTACTCCGCCGCCGTGCTGCTTCACCGGCTACGGCACCGTCAAGTTCATGAGCATGAACATACTGGACTGCACGCATTACACCAGCGTCTATAACACGGATAACCTGAAGGGCGTTGGGCCGTTGGACTGGCTGTATGGGATCAAGTTGTCTTACGGGGTCCCGGATACCGGTTGCGAACGGGTGTACCAAATCCGGCGGGACCTGCGGCTTTGATGTGGAGACTCAAGCGCTGCTCTGCATTTGCTCCGGCCGCTGTCAATGCTACCAGAGAATGTGGTACTAGTACATTTTATTTTTATTTCATTTATTGGTTGTAGCAGTGCTAAACTAAAGGCCTCGTTTGGACGGTCATTTTTCGCCGAAAAATTATGTCATTTTCTGTAAAAAATTCTAGAAAATACAATCCAAACACAACCTAATTATCTCTTTCTCTATTTTCATGTTTCTGGTTAATTTCAAAGAGGAAAAAAAATTCGTATTTTGTACTTGTAGTTTGGCATATTTTAAAATCTGAGAAGCTTCTCTGTTTTTTTTTCCCAATTAAGTGTCCCATTCCCACTCTTTACTTAAGTGCACTTATTTACGGACCGTAGATTACTAGATATTAGTAAAATTAAATTTCGGGCTTGTGTGTTTAAGTACTTTGACTATTACTTGAAAGAATAAATAAAATATAGAGCGCCAAAAGTGTTTTAAACAATAATCAGGAGCAATACATGTGTTTATGCTGTAATTTGCGTGTCTTGATGACTAATGATCAGTTGATACGAATTATGCTAATTGATCTTGTTTTCGTCTCTCTTTTTTAATTGTTTTTGCAAAAAAATAATAATAATCAGGAGCTGGAAGTGTTTCATCGACTGCAGGACAAAACCGTGGCAGACGACATCCTCCTCCTTATTAACCTGTATAGTATACTACTCTGTCTCTGTGTTCGTTACAGCAGGCAGTCGTTTGTAACACAATTTCAAATAGATTAATGTTTTTGTTCTTTTTTTTTTTTTTGTGGCGGCTAATGAATCGGAGTTTGGTTATCTCGTGAGATGGGAAAATTCACCGAAAGGAGTATGCCCGCTCTTCTGTTCTTTGATTTGAATTTCGTGGATTACTACCGTCACTTCGTTCGTATGCGTATTATTTGGTAGCACTGAAGCTTTACAAAGATTTATTTAGCTCATCAATGCTTTGAAGTTCTAAGTGTTCATTTTATTTAATGTGAAAACTGAGGCTAAGGAAACGAGAAATGCAATGGGTTTGCATTTGAATATTGGCTGTATTAGTAAATGCCTAAAAATACCCGGTTAAAATTCCTTTTCTCGGTGTGATGATGATTCTAAGGCTGAGAGTTTGTTTGGATTGCTATTTTCTATAGTTTTCGTCGAAAAATATACTGTAACGATTTGATATATATGAGATAAAAATGTGATTCAAAATATGTTCATAAAAATATAAATTTTTTTTGGAGGAAAATAGCTTTTCAAACGAGACCTAATTTTTTGTGATGTATGTACTTGTCAAATCTACGTTGAGGGTAAATGGAAAGATTAAATACAATTTTTTGGGAATGATATTTGCATGCTCTTTTAATGTATTTTTTAGCAATATATGGTAAATACGTGTAGTAGTTACATACTTACATGTTACTGTATATTAGAAACATGCAAAAAAAAAAAGGAAACTGAAAAATGTGTGTAGATATTATTACGTACCCCTTGGATTGTACCAAAAATTTTTAAGTTCCTCAATTTCTAGCGAAGAAATTACGTTTTAAGTTACATGGAAAAGTTGGTGGCCCAATCTAAGAGGCAAGAAAACAAATAAGTAACATGGGCTGTATACATATATGTGCATTTGTATTAAAATAATCAATGCACCTGAGCATTCCAAATCTTCAGTTCCATATCATTGTTCAAATTAAAGGTTTTTCCTGGCATGCACTCAATGGGCACTTATTTGTTAAGAGCGATATCATATAAATAAACATATTTATATTTATTTGTTCTACTTGCATCTAGATATTTCGCAAAAATATCATTTCGTTTCTTAAAATTCCAAATCGAAACATTTTTAAAAGGGATAATTTCAAAAACCTCCATTGAGGTTTTTGACAATGTCACTCAACTTCCTTGAAGTTTTAATAATTACATGGACCTCATTTGGTTCAATCAAATAACTTAAATGTTCTCCACTTAATAGTTAATTTACAAAGGAGGATTTAAAACTGAAAAATACTTCTTATTATTCTACTTGTCATTTTCTAATCTCAAATTCATTCATTTTCTAGTTTTCTTCTCTGCCTCCCTCCCTCTTTCATACTCTTTTCTTTTTCCTCCGACGACTGCTTCTCCCTCTCATCAAATATTGCACTCCATTGTTATTAACCGCACCACTATCAATTTTTTACCATCTCCAAAATTTATCTATATATTTTTTTGTCTTCTTGCCTCCTTCTTACTATAAAAATTTGTAGATATTTTTATTATCAAATTAGTGGAAGATGAAAAAAATGGTAGTGATATAGGGAAACAAAATTAAAATTGAGAGTTGGAAGATAAAAAAAAAATGACTATTACGTTTGTTAAGTAAAAATATCTAGCAATTAAAAATCTCTTTGGTTTTCTCTTTTATTTTCACTTATTGATTGTGGTTTTACTATGAAGATATAATTTTGTCTCTATATCTAAGAGTGCTAAAGTAATGATGAATTATGTTCTTAGGGATATGGGGCTATTTCTTGGTTTAATATCAATAGTGGTTGTAACAAGTTACATTAGGCAATAATATTAATTGATGAATTTTGAGGTGAGTTTGAGTCATTGGATTCTGTTTGGTTTAGTGAATATACCACGTACAAGAAGTTAAAGATTAAAAGTTTGTTTTTGTTTTGTCTTATTTTCCAGGAGAAGGGTATTTTAGAATATTTGTGAAAAGATATAGGCTACTGTACTGGGGCTATATTATTATATAAAGCTTACAAGCAAGAGAGATAGGTGTAATTTTTTAAATTTAAGGAGAGCTCTCAGCAATTGTTTGAAATCTCAATGGAAGTTTATGAAATTATCCCTTTTTAAAAAGTTTAAATGTGTTCGTTCCTGCACGTTGAAGAGGTTCAAAAAGAACTTTGGTGGTTATTCTAGACTTGTGTCCGGTGGCTACGTAGCATCTCAAAATTCTTGAGCAAGCATACGCAGTAAAGTTTTTGAAAATTGAAATATCTTGTTAAGAAGATTCCTAAAACAAGTTCCATGCATGCACGCACTTAAAAGGAAATTGAATTATTGAAAAGGAATTTGAGATTTGGTTAATCTAACTATAGACATTTTTTAAAAATAAAATGACATATACAACAAGGATAAACTAAAAGATAATTCACGTTCTGATTTTTAGAAATTTTCATATTTGTGTCTCTTACACAGGCGTATCGTGCTTTTTAAAATTGTTGTTTGTAAGTGAACTCATACTTTAAATATTTCATCTTGTGTAATTGTAGAACGAAATATCCCACAAATGAAATCAACTAAAACTTAATTATAGTATCTACAAGGCCTTCTAGGATGAGGTTAGAATTATAAATGGAACGAGACCGTACTCGGCTGTAAGGAAAAGATAAATACTTTATTTTCTATTTTGTATGTTTATTGGAAAGTTTTAAGACTTTCTAGTACCATCATTCACTTTCCTTCGTGTTGTGACCAGCAAAATTTGTGAGATTTGATTGATGGTTGTTTAGATTTTTTGTCTAAAAAAAAAATGTAAAAATGCAATTCAAACAAAATTTACACACACTGATCTATAACTTAGAGTATCTACTCTTCGTTTTTTCAGACTTTTTTTTGTCTAACAAAAGTATACAAAAATTTGTGAAGGATATCTTGATATAGTGGCTAATGTTAAAGTTTTAGGATTTTGAGATTAAATTTCCTCTCATTCTCTTCGTTTTTTAAATTTCATTCCTCTCATACAAAAAAAAGAGAGAGAGAGAGAAAGAAAAAACTAATTTTTAATTTTCATTTATCTCAATTTCTATCACTTCATTTTCCCATGTAACTCCGAAAGTGGGGAGAAAATAGAACCAAGGTGAAAATTGCCATTTTAAGTACACGACTTGTCACATTTTTATTAAATTCCACCCCTCATAATAAAAGAAAAAAAACTGATTTTTAATTTTCATTTACTTCAATTGCTATCACTTCATTTTCCCATGTAACTTTGAAAGTGGGGAGAAATAAAATGAAAGTGAAAATTGCCCAGTTTAAGTACATGACTTGTCATATTTACTAATCAAAACAAATACGAAGCATTCAAATTTGAAAGTAAATGTATAAAATAAATATTTCAATAATATTTTTTCTTTAATTTCAGTTCATTTGATTGTCATGTTTCTCTTATATTAATTTATAAAAAAATGCCAATGACGTTCTACTTTTTTATAGTGACACCCTTATTATCTATTTTATCATATAATCTAATAAATGAAAATCATAAAATAAAAATAATAAGGAGAGCGTCATCATTGTCACACAGCCTAACTTTAGTTTCAGTTACTCAAAAACTCCCAGACCCGAACTAGGCACAGAATAGGGGTTTAAAAAAAAGGAGAAAAAAGAAAAAAAGAAGAAGAAAGGGAGCAAGAATAGGGAAAAACAGAGAAGATAAAGTATGGGCCTACGGGGGGCCTTCTATCGCCCGGACTAGCAATTGAATTTGAAAATCGAGCGGGCGGCAAGCAATTCGACTACTACTGTCACGGATACTAGCAGCCAGGGCCACCGCCGCCACCACCACCCCCTGAGCAGCGAGTCCCCACTGACGACTCCATTAAATCCTCTACCCTATTTTATTTCAAAACCTCTTTGAATCATCCCCATTAAATCCCAGCTCAAAACAGATCTCCTCCCCAAGCTCCAAAAGCAAAACAAAAGATGTCCAGAGACAACTCTACCTCTTGTGTTGGATCAATGTCTCGAACCAATCCAACTTCATCTCACGGGAATGAAAACGACTCCTCGGATCCTTTGATTCAGATGCCAGCCGGCCCTTCTCCTCCTCCCCCTCCTTCCAGGGCACCGCTCAATTCCATTCCTGATCCATCCCAAATTCAACATGACTTGGACCATAATAATAACAGTAACAATAAGGAAAAATCTGCCTCCGGTGCTGGCACTAAATGTAAATCCGACGCTGCTGCTCATACTCCTCCTCATTCTCTTACTCCTACTACGCAAAACTACAGCAATCACATCAGCTTCTGGTCGTCTCAAATTCCAGACCAAACGCAACCCCCAGGAGAGGACCCAAGCCTACTTCCGACCCTACTTCTGCTCCAGCCACTCCCGCTTCTTCTTCTAAGCCCATTCATCACCCCCTTAGGCTTTCCAATGTCGGACCAAAAGGAGCCATCTTGTCCAGAGGGATTTCCGTTCCCTATCCCGACCCCCACCAACTCCAGCACGTTCCCCATTTCGACCTGCCTCAAGACCATTCCTTTTGGAAACACCACAACGTCCAGGTTCTTTTACTGCTGCTGCCGCTACTACTACTACTACCTCTTTCTACATTCATTCTAATCACTGTGGAGTACTACCAATTTGCTTCTGTTATTTATTCTTTTAAAAATATTGGTGATTCAAGGTCTTGATTCGAATTCGACCCATAAGTAACATTGAAAAGGTGTCCCAAGGCTACGCCAGATGTTTGAGACAGGAGAGTGCCAAATCACTGGTCTGGCTTGGCCACCCTGAAACTCGATTTACCTTCGACCACATTGCTTGTGAAACTATTTCCCAGGTGCTCAACTTTTGTGCAATAAATTTTTTTTTGCATGTCTTAGTTGATCCTCATCTTTGTTATTCTTCTTTTAATTTATGCAGGAAAAACTTTTCACTGTTGCCGGATTGCCTATGGTGGACAATTGTATGTCTGGATATAATAGTTGCATGTTTGCATATGGTCAGGTATGGTTTGTAGATTTAACGTTCTTGTTTGATTGTCATACAACAAGTGGGTGATATTGTGATGTTTCTTGTGGGGCTCCTACGTGTTTCTGGTAGACTGGCAGTGGGAAGACACACACAATGATTGGTGACATAGGTCAAATGGCTGGAAAGCTCAATGAGGATTGTGGGATTACCCCTCGCATTTTTGAATACTTGTTTACAAGAATTAGTGAGGTAACTCACCTCGTCTATAACTGATTCCTGTCTGCATTACGATATATCTCCTTAAAAGTGACATGTTTCTGTTCTTAGGAAGAGAACAAGAGAAGAAACGAGGGACTCAAATACAGCTGCAAATGTTCCTTTCTGGAGATATACAATGAGCAGATCACGGATCTTCTTGAGCCTTCATCGACTAATTTGCAAGTACCTCAAGTGTTGTTTCGCTTTTGTGTTTTGCACCACCTATGGTGACTTATTGTCTTGTTACCTTTTTGTTTTTTTTTGTTTTCCTTTTCTTTTTGTTTCTACACATTGACAATTACAGCTTAGAGAGGATTTGAAGAAAGGCGTGTATGTTGAAAATCTTACTGAGTACAGTGTTAGAACAGTTGATGATGTTCTGAGACTTTTGTTACAGGTGGTTCTCAATGGTGATCCTTATCTTTCCAATAGCACCTTTTTTTTGGGGTGATATTAATTACGGTTATATTTTCATCTTACACAGGGTGCTGCAAATAGGAAAATTGCAGCAACTCATATGAACAGCGAAAGCAGCAGATCCCACAGTGTTTTTACATGCATCATTGAAAGTCGATGGGAGAAAGACTCCATGACCCACATTAGATTTGGGAGGTTAAATTTAGTAGATCTTGCTGGTTCTGAAAGGTAATTTTGTTTATGTTAGGGACCATCTCATCTTTTTTAGCTTTTACTGAAATCCAATAGTATCAATTTGACTAGGCAGAAGAGCTCTGGTGCTGAAGGAGACCGCTTGAAAGAAGCCGCAAACATAAACAAATCATTGTCAACTCTTGGGTAATTAAGTCCTAAAATTGTTTCTGGCTAGGTTGACAAAGCCTATTTCTTCTTGTTAACTTTTTTAATTTTCCTTTTCTGACATCTGAATTATCACTTTTTCCTTCTGGCATTACACTAGATCTCCCATACCAATTTGTTGTGCAGCGAAATTTGTTGAGATTAGACTTGAACAAGATCTCTCATTATTTACTATAGTGGGCTGGTTTACCATGATCTTGTCCTTAAAAAGCAGAAAGGAAATTAAATCTCTTAAATGCAAAGGATGTACTAAATCATAGTCTTTTCTTTCGCATGTGATTGTAGCAAAGAGCAAGTTGTGGTGATGACATGATGAAAAAAAATCTAATGCTTTATAGAAAAAGTTCTTTATCTGGTCCAAAAATAAACAGACTTCCATCAGTGTAATAATTATTTTATTTGTTAAAGATGGTAAAGCAGCCAATGAGGAAGGTTTTCAACAGATTTTGAACATAATTGTTCATCAGATCACATCAAACCTCAGGAATTCTAGCCACAGTAATTGATTCAGAAAGTTGCTTTAGAGCATTGCTACATGCTTGTAAAAATTAGGGAAAATAAAATTTTCCTCGGTCTAAAAGTATCTATTGGAAAAAGAGATACTTCTTTTTTTTTTTTAAACAACAAGCAGATATTCACAAGTAAATTTGGCGAGTGATATTTCCTCCTACCAAGGTTGTACCTTTCTGCTCTAAGTTACGACAATGGCCATTGTTCTTCATGATTATGCAACTGAAAACATTTTAGTTATTTTAAAGTGATTATTCACATTCTATTCAAGGTATCCCTAAATTTTCAGTGATGATTGTGCTTTTGTAGATTGGTCATAATGTCTCTGGTGGATTTAGCACAAGGCAAAAACAGACATGTTCCCTACAGGGACTCTAGGCTAACGTTTCTTCTCCAGGTCAGAACTATTAGGAAGAGTAAGAAAATAGCAGTGAAATTCCATTTGATTGGTATGAAATTTAAATTGCTGATGACGTTTTCTCTAGGATTTGAGTTTGATGCTTGCTTTAATGCAGGATTCACTCGGCGGTAACTCTAAAACTACAATTATTGCGAATGTCAGCCCATCTATTTGGTAAATATCTGACAAGGACCCTGGAATACTTACAGATAAATTATGATATGGAAAATTACTTACTTTACTATTTTACACGTAATCTTTTCTGCAGCTCAGCAAATGAGACATTGAGCACCTTAAAGTTTGCTCAACGAGCCAAACTTATTCAGAACAATGTACGAGCTTTTGAAATTCAATCAAGTATAGAAATTATTAACTTTCTTTCAATTCTTAACTTGTTTCCTCTCTCCAGGCTAAGGTTAATGAAGATGCTTCTGGTGATGTAATAGCATTACAACGCCAAATCCAACAACTGAAGGTACTGGTTACATAATTGTTTATTTATCATTTCTCTTTCACACTAGCTGGTAACTGAGGCATTTATTAAAACAGGGTCAGTTGTCTATTCTGTTAAAGCATAGCCATGATTCAGAGTATTTGTCCCATCATACACCAAGTTGCAAAGAATCCTATTTGGGAACCTTTCTTGAGGAATCGGACTCATCTGAGCAAATGATTATGCATGATAATCATGGAACACAGAGCGGCAGAAGGAAGAAGGTGACGATCTATGACCTAACTAAATTTGTTGCTCTACATATGGGGTGGTGTAACTTCATTACTTACAAATGGCAGACAATGTGCTCCAAAGCTACTTTACTTGGTGCCTTGAGAAGGGAGAAACTGGCTGAATTAGAAGTCAAGAGATTAAAAGCAGAAATGGAGCAGCTAAATAGTTTGGTATGTCTAGCAACAAAAGCAAATCAGCTTTAGCTTCATCTGGATATTTAAATATCATTACTTTATGTTCATAATAACTTTTATCAGAAATGATGAACACTATAATTTTCTTGACTTAAACAAAAATTGTGGTACCATATGGCTCTTACAGGTTTATCAACTTGAATTAGATGCTCAACATGCTAAAATGATCCTGAGGTCCCGTGATGAAAGGATAAAGCACTTGGAACTACTTGCAGATGGTTTTGTCTCTGCTGATGCTTATATTCTGAATGAAAACAATGCTTTAAGAGAAGAAATTGAACTACTCCAATCACGAATTGGGAAGAATCCGGAACTGACACGATCTGCATTGGAGAATATTAGACTTCTTGAGCAACTCAGATTGTAATTATCATCACCTCAAAACCTTGAATACTTTTCTTGGATGTTAGGCCTCCTTCTTTGAATGGTCCACTGACTTCTTTGGCTACTAGGTTTAAAGAATTTTATGGACAAGGAGAAAGAGAAACACTTCTAGCTGAAATATCAGAACTACGGGATGAGGTTTGGCATGAGTAACTCTCGTTATATAATATTTTCTGATGCCCTGTTAAGTTCAGTCAAAGAATGACATTTGATATTTTTCTCTCAAGTTATCTGACATTCTTGAAGCTGAAGAAAGCTCTGTACATTCTCATTCATCTCCATGCAAAGAAAATCAGGTCTGTGTACCCCCATGCATAGTATGAAATCATTTGATTTAGTTATTTCCACTTCTAATTTGTACAGTTCCTGAATTTGCAGGAATCTAGAGCTGAAAAGGAATTAAACAAACAGAGGGACATGAATTCTAACTTAGTCAGGTACACCTTGCTAAATGTAATGATTTCAGGTTTGACTAACTTTACAATATAACCTGTAACTGACTGAATTCCGAAAACTACCACTAGCAGAGTTCAAACTATATTGGCTAGTTACCAGTTGTAGAGCCTTGGATCCTGTCTTTTTGTCGGCCATAACAATTATTTGTCATGATTTAATGATCTGATAAATTAAAGACATGTTGCATTGTGACATGGGAACTCAAGGTTTCCCCACCTTTGTGACAGCTTGCTTTATGTTTATACATTTGAATGGTCAAACCAAAAAAAAAGAGGAAGGAAATGTAATTGTATTTATTTATTTTTCTATCTTTTTTCTGCTGAAAGTTATGGTATGATTTATCTGCATTTTGTCTTTCTTTGTTTGAGATTATGCAGAAAAAATTGAGCTACTAACTGTGACGGTTCAACATTTGAATGATCGAATGAAACAGAAAGGAAATTTAATTAGTTTCTATTGTTTCTACCTTCTTTCTGCCTAAGTTGTGGAGTTATACAGCATAGTTTTAATTACTAGTGCATTTTGGGGAGAGCTACTTTGTATGGAAAGTTTCCAATCAAACAAACAGAAGAATTGCTGTTTTCCTTTTCTTTACATGAGAGTCAACCGATGTACCTTTCTTCATACTCCAATGAAACTCTAGTGATCCAATAAAACGGCGTAAAGGCAGAAGCATGATAGGGGCATAACTTTTCTGGGACAACCTACCACAGCATCTGAGAATGGATACAGTTTTTGTTGTGCCTTGACTATTCTTTTGGCATAAGTTGCAAGCTTTTTTGACTTATTTACAACTCTCTGGTTTCCTAGAGTTCACCTAATGTCCAAGTTTAATCAGTTAAGCATACAACATATTAGAGATCTTAAATTGTTGCATTTTGTATCACTAAAATACATGAGCTGTGATTGTAGGGAAGTTGATGAATTGCAGAGGGAACTTGGGAAATTTATCGACTGTAACCTACCTACATCTGATTCAGTAAGATATATGCACATGTTTTGTTTTTTGTTCTTAGTGGTAGTTCAATGAGCTTGACTTTCTGTTCTATAAATTGTACATTAAGACATAGCCAGTTGGTCATTGTATTTGATAGTAGAAATTGGTTCCCAATTTCGCTGTTGATTACAGAGTTGTTTGCAGGCCAGAGAGATGCTTCCCAGAAGTTGTTCTGTAGATGAATTGGCATCTTGCATCCTACAAGAGGAATGTGCTTCATTGTGTGAGGATGGCCAACACATGGAGAGAGCACTGGTTTTGCAGTGCAGTGAGATTCAAAAAGAGCTGCGGGATGCAAGATCGCTGATTGAAGCTATGGAATCAAAGCAACTCTGCTTGATCGAAGAGCTAGAATTTTTGCGCAATGAAAATGATAAATTGACAGAAACGTTGCAAAACCAGCAAAATGGGGAGGGCAAGCATAGGCCTGAACCTGAGCACTGTAATATGCAGAGTGGTTTTGTACTAGACGAAGACTTAAATTTTGTTACAGAGGGTGAAAATGACTCCTGCACATTGGTCTTGCAAGCTAAGTTGGTCAAGTTGTCTAAGGATCTTCAGCATGCTCAGTTGCTGAATAGCCAATATCTAAAGGATCATGCCATGGGCTTATCTCAGCAATCCCAAGCTGAATCAATCCAGGAAGATGTAGAGATTGAAACAACCAGAACAATCCTCCACTTGCAGGAAGAGATTGCTACACTGCAGTCAGAACTCCAAGGGAGAATCAAGTCCTTGGAGGAAGAAAATAGAAGTCTAAGAAATTGTATAGCAGCAAAGGACGGTGAAATGGAGGTATTGTGCTCTGAATGGGAAAGGGCAACTTTGGAGCTAACCAACTTTCTTTTAGATGGCTCGAAGTCAATTGGAGATGCTTCTTCACAGATAGAGAATATTGGTAGTTTATTTCCCTGTGATAATGTTTTGGGTCAGTGAACATGTGGAGAGAGCTGCTAAATTGTGTGTTGAGAAGGAAGAAAGTATGTTTCTTCTCAAAAGGAGTTTGGAAGATGCACAAACGACAGTCTTGGAGATGGATCAGAAATTGAATTCCTTGAGAGGTGCAACAATGGTTTTGTCTGAAGCTCAGCAGATAAAGCATTTAGAATCCAACCTGATATACCATGAGGGTCCAATAACTGAGGTTAAAAGATATGCCGATTATAATTTCTTAGAGATGAAAACGAATTTCCATCAGCCAATGGTGGTTCTCTGGGACAATGTGGAGAAGAACGTGCCATCAGCTGATGCACATACTTCAGTGACAGCAGAGGTGAATGCTGATATTGAGTTGGCATACTACGGATTGCTCGAGGCTGAGAGTGCAATTAGCATATCTCGTGTAGATGCAGAAAATCATTTTATGTCCCTTCAGTCTGACATCCATGAAACATTTTCTCTATACAAGGAATTAATTCAGAATCTTGTGAACGATATCCATGATATAAGGAGGAACTTTGTGAAACTAAATGTAAATTATGGAAGTGTTGATATTCATACATCTGGAAGTCCATTAGTTCATACCCTTAGGTTTCTTGAGCATGAGAACGGCCATAATATGTTGCATCAGATTTTAGGTGAACTTGCTGAAGTAAATAAAAGACTGAATTCAATGAATGCATACCTTTCTGGAATTGCCATATTCATGTCAGTCGCCAGCAGAAGTTAATGGATGGACCACAGATTTTTCAAGTTCTAATTCATCAGCGGACAGTGGTCTTACATCAAAGCAAATTGCCGTGAATCGTTATGGTCAACACCTCGAAAAGAAAATTGAACAAACATTTGACCTAGAGCCTGAAGAAAGTTTTGTTGTTTCTTCTAAATATCAAGAATCAGGACACTCAAGGCTAGTCCAAACACTGGATTGTGATCGACTAACTTCTTTTTGGTTGAGAAAGGAATTCAGAGCAGCATATGATGCTTTCTCAAAAATAAATGATCAGTTGACTGCAATTTTCAGTGTAGAAGATACATGGGATGGCTCTACCTCAGGTGTCTGCTTGACCAATTCACATTTATTCATCACCAACAAAGAGCACCGCCTTGTTAGGGATGAAAATGAACAAGTGATCATGCCAAATGCAGGTGTTATGATACAAAGTCATCAGGAGATAACACAGATGGCTGATGCTAGCTGCAGTCTTACAAGAGAGGTAACTGAAATCTGAAAACAACTTTTGATTAATTTTGTTTTAGAAGTAAACCATCATCAGGTAGATTCACGAGATCTTCAGCGTGTTGATAGAATTAATATTTTTACATTTACATTTTCCTATATGCAGTTTAATTCTTATTACAAAATTAATCAGGCAGACAGCTTCTTTAGCAAATTTGAGGAAGCTCAAGCAACTGTGAAGGAGGCTGATTATATGTTGAATGCTTTATTGAAATCAAATGATGATGCAAAACAGTTGACTTCTGCTTGGAAACAGGTTGGAAATGAGTTGATGATACAGAAAGCAAACTTGTTTGAAGAGATCAATCTACTGAAATCCTCTATTCATTTTAAAGAGAGTGAAAATGAAATGCTGCAACACCAAATTCATTTCATCCTGACAGAAATTTCAAGTTTAATGTTTCTGATAGAAGGTTCCTTTCAAAAGGATATTGAAGATCTGTGTAAGACATCATATTGTGATACCATTTTGATGGTAAAGGAGACACTGAACAACATTTCCAGTTTGAGATCATTGTTGGAGGAGATTTCAGCTGAGGTCAGGGAAAATGGCATTATCTCTTTTGTGTTCAATGAGCGCTATTTGGGGAAGATTTATGATGAAATCAGAAGGCTAAACAAAAATTCAGATTTCCTTGCTTCAACTCGTGAAGAAATGCAGAACTCGGGAAAAGAGAGTGCGAGTTATAGGAATGAAAGCGAGGTTAAACTAGCACAAGCTGAAGAGGAAGGGTGTCAATATGAATTTGTCAATAGATCAGAAGCAGGAGAGGATGACCTGATAAATGAACATTTGCAGCTGAAGAGAGAAGTGGAACGAAAAGAAGTTTTATTGAAAGGTTTACTTTTTGATTTAAGCTTGTTGCAAGAATCTGCTAGCAGTACAAAGGAGGCCAAGGATGAAATTGAAAAGTTACATGCAGCATTGAACCAAGTTAGGAATGAGCTAAAGATGAAAACAAGTCAGCTTGATAAGATGCTTATAAAGCATAAAACACTTGAAGGCCGTTTAATGGAGACTGAAAATGCTTTGTGTGTCTCACATTCTGATTTAGAGGAGGTGAGAGGCACGTTAGATATCTTGTCGGAAGAAAATGCTGAGTTGAGAATGCTCTTGAAGGATGTTTATCTAAAGAAGTCAGAAACAGAGCAACAACTGGAAGAACAAAGAGAAAGTGTGAAAGACTTAGAAGATGAAATCCTCCGCATGGCTTCTTCAGCAGAGGAAAAAATGGCCTCTTCAATAAAAGACATCAAGGATGATATGAAAAGGGTGACTGCAGAAAGAAATCAACTTCTTGATCAACTTCAATCTCTACAGGACAAGCTTGATATTGCATATGCAGTAGCTGATGAAAAGGAGGCTATCGCCTTAGAAGCATGCCAGGTATCCTCATTCAGTATTTGCTAAAGATTTTGAGATATGAGGGTGCTAATAATGCCATATATTCTGAACCAATGTTTCATTTTCAGGAATCAGAAACTAGTAAAGTGTATGCTGAGCAGAAGGAAGAGGAAGTAAAGATTTTAGAACACTCAGTGGAGGAACTTGACAGCACCATCAATGTACTGGAAAAGAAGGTAAGTTAATCCATGATTATGTCTTCTTACTAAATTGTAGGATAAAGAGCATAACCCTTGCATGAGGCTCCTGCTGCTCTGTGGTCTGGTTGAACTAGGTTCTAGTAGCCTTTTACCTAGAAAATGATTTGTTTTCCATTCTAGTAGCCTTTCCACTACTGAGCACCAATCTCACTGGTGTTCCAACTTTAGCACTTTATCACAAAAGCTTGAACTTTATTCATTGTAAATTAATCAAAGGAGGGTCTGCTGTTGTTAATCTCTTTTATGATTGAGATGTGACTTTGCTACTTAACATCTTTACGATGAAGCCAATTTGCTCCCACTCTTCTAATCTTTGTTGTTTAGTATGGCCTTCGTGACAAACTAATTCCTGGGACAATTATACATACAATCATTTCTGGTGTTTGGCTTCTAGGTTTCTGAAATGGAAGAAGAGGTAGAAAGATATCGCCAAGTAAGAGATTCTTTGGAAGTGGAACTCCATGGTCTGAGAGAAAGATTATTGATGGTTGAAAGCATAACTGAAGATTTGGACTCAAGTAGAGAGCTGTCAGAAAATCAATTCTTGAGGTCTATAAGTCCCTTTACTTTGCTTTTGTATATTTGTCCTGGTTATTGATTTTGCTCTGATTGATTTGATTGAAATGATTCTCCAACCAAAAATGCACAGGGGAAGTGTGGAACTTCACAAGGCTCTGAGTCAAATAAGAATTCTTGAAGAAGAAAAGGATAAACTAGCTAAGGAGGTAAGTCATGATCTGCTGGTGCATTTCACTGCTTGATGAGAAATTTCTACGTCTTTATTTTCTCTGTTGGTTTCAAGTGGGTAGTCTGTTTTGTAGATCAAGCAATATAGAGAATACATCTCTGAAGTTGTTGTGCATGCTGAAGCCCAGGCATCGCAGTATCAACAGAAGGTAAAGCAAGAAAATAGGAGGGTTAACTTTTCTTCTACTAGTCCACAAGCTGACTAACCATTTCCTGAATAATGGTGAGGGAGGGCATTTAATTGAATGTGCTTAGTGGAAAAAACAAATGTTCAATTTAGCATGCAACAGAGCTAAACTTGTAAACTTTTAGTTGATCAAGAGCTTGGACACTCATATTAAGCTCTACAAGCTGGTGCAACTGCAAACTTAGCGACGATAGAATATAGTCTAAATGAAAATAAAGCTGGACTCCCAACTGCTAGTGCTTCTTCAGAATTGCCAAATGTTGTACAAGACATGCAGAATCAAACCTTAGCCTGTTGCTTAGCAAGATGGAAGTATATCTATGGTTTTCTAATCTTCAACTTCCAGTTCTTGCATAACATGTTCTTTTTCTCCTTTTCTTTTGTTTTTTTACACTCCATTTATCAGTTTTTCATTCCATTTATATCTCTTCACCTGATCTCATCCTTTACCAGTACAAAAGCTTGGAGGCAATGATTCATGAAGTCAGAACAGATTCATCTGACGTAATATGTGGAGCACCAATGCTGGATAAAACAGAGAAAACTTCAGTGAGATCAAGGGGCTCAAGCTCACCATTCAGATGCATTGCAAGTTTGGTGCAGCAGATGAATATGGAGAAAGATCAGGAATTGTCAATTGCCAAGTTTCGTATAGAAGAACTTGAGGCATTAGTGGCTAGTCGGCAGAAAGAGGTAGAATCAGTTTAGTGCACATACTTGTCCTTCTTAGAGATAAGCGCGCGCGCGCGTGTGTATACATACATACATACATATGTGTGTGTGTGTGTGTATTTGCTTGGTACTGGAAATACAGTTATTAAAATAGAATGCATCCCTCCTAGTTTTTTTGAGTCACATGCTTTGTTAATTCTCCCAGTGATTCTTTCTGCCTTTTACTTGAGCTTATCTAAAACATCTTGAGTTTTAATGTATTTTCTTTGCATGCATGTCTATTTGAAGCTTGCTTTGTTAAGAATGTGTATTTCTTGTTATTGGTATCCCCCATATGATTAATCCTTCTTATGCCAGGTATGTTTGCTGAACACTAGACTGGCTTCAGTGGAAAGCATGACTCATGATGTCATTCGGGATCTGCTTGGTGTCAAATTAGACATAACAAACTATGCGGTATTTGTCCAGCACTGTCCATATGTATGTTAAATTCTTTTCTGCAGTTTGTATGATTTACTTTATTTCACATTCCAGGACTTGGTATCTCAGAATCAGCTTCAAAAGTTAGTTGAGGAGGCTCAGCACCAAGCAAAGCAATATATTGTGATGGTATATAACACTTTCTCGATTTGGAAAAATGCCAAGAAGGTATCTTGTGTGAAACTGAAATAGTTTTTTTGTTCTCCTTTACTGAAATATATTCATGTAGGAGAAAGAAGTTCTGGAGCTGAGGAGGCGAATCAATGACTTAGTCGAAGAAAGAGAAAGGTCAGGCAATGTTTACAATAACCCCCTCATCTGTTCTCTTCAGTTTTGTCAGTTTTCTCATTTGATTTGCATTGCTTGCAATACTCAGTCTTTTCCTTGGGTAATTCACTATTTGTGACAGTAGTTTTGAGAGGTTTAGTTTGCTTAGCTTATACTTTACTTCCTCAGAGACAGAAAGTCATGGCCGTAATATTTATGAATTCAGTTGTGCATGTTAAGTAAAATATAGTTGACTTCACCCCAAGATCTGCCATTGACTATTCTTGCTTAACCAGCATTAGCAAAGTAGGAAGTGTGTGATAAACTCCAGGAATGAAGCTCCTACAGGGTGCAGATAGAATACTTTGCAATACACATTTGTTTGCTTTTAATGCTCTTTTAAATGCGCTCCACAATATTTTCATCTTGGATTTTAGCGTTTATCACAGAAGTGCAACCATTGCCTTGGGTTTTCCTCAAGTAACACTCAGTCTCTCAAGTTCAGGAGTTCTATGCCCTGACGTGTCAAATCATAACAGTCACATAAGCATGATATTTTCAAATGGAAATATCATGATATTTTCCAGGCAATATAATCTCATCTCAACTAATGTGGAGATCATGATTTGTCAGATGCGTTTTGGAAGTAAATAGAAGAGAAGCAGACGTCCTTGCCACACATATGATCCTAGAACAAGTACGGGAACGAGATCAGTTGCTGACTGCACAAAATGAGATGTTAAAAGTATATGTTAACAACATCTTATATTTTTTGAGTCTATGCATTATATACAGTCAAATTTAGTCTCATCTTCGTTGTTACCTTTTTTCCAGGCAGACAAAACAAACTTACAGAGGAGGGTTGCTGAGCTAGATGATATGGTGAAGAAACTGATTGGTAGACAGAATATTGTTGTGCAAAAGCAGCAACAAGCGAGTAGCTTTGCAAGGCTAAAAGGATAACAGCCTTAGCAAGAAGCTGAATGCTCAGAAAAATTTCTGTGACGGGTCAACAATTGACTTGCTCACTGTCAGATGATTAAACCCAGGTATCCATAAATGTAAATCTGTTTTAACAGGCAGAAGAGGTCATGGTGTTTGATATTGCCGTGTGCTGCACATTCTAGCCTGGAGTTGCTGGAGGAAAGGAAAAAGAATGGACGATTAGAGAAGCCTTAGGTTGCATCCCGTGTTAAAACGTCAGAGTTATAAAACATCAAACTTCTGTGGAGAAACTTGGGCATCTGCTTACGGTTTAACAAGGCTCCATCTTATTACCCGTGTGCAAATGTGCTGCTTCAATGTTTTGGAAACAAAGATACCAATTCATGTATAGAATTTATTTTCTGTTATGTGTGGAGAATGTACAAAATTAGAGGTTTGGGTTCAAATCTCTCAGTCTCGTTCCTGTTTCTTAAGTTTCATCTCTCTCCTGTTAGAAAAAAAAATAAAATTAAAAAAATGTAAAGTTTAGAGAAAGATTATCTTTTTCATTTGGAGTCAAATGAAGTTTTTCATGTTATTTGAGATATTAATGACATTGTTCAATGTTTGAATTTCGTTTGCTTCTGCCTATTGGTTCTTAGGTGCATTGATAATAATAATCTATTGCATTCTTCGATCTAATCTAAAATGGTGTTTGGTAAGAGGATTTTGGATTTAGGATTTGAAATGAATCCCATATTGATTGTTTGGATAATACTATCGAAATGGAAATATTGGAAGGATTCCTCGAAACCCAAGTAATTGCAGAGTTTTGGATAAAACTCAAATTTGATTCCTTTCTAAATTTAACAAAAACACACCCTATCCTTTTTACCCTCTCTCTTGCCCACCACCACTGTTTGTCACCCTCTCCTTCCTCCCTAACAGCACCCTTCGCTCTCCTTCTCTTCTTTTTTCGCTCCTTTCTTCCCTCTCCCCCGTTTCCCACTGCCTTTCTCTTCCTTCTGTTCTTCCCTCCAAGTAATTGTAGGGTTTTGGACAAAATCCAAATTTGATTCCTATTTAAACTTAACAAAAACATGCCTTGCCTTTTTTACCCACCCTCTTCTCCATCACCACCGCCTGTCACCCTCTCCTCCTTACTCCTTCCTCCCCAACACCACCCTTTTCTCTCCTTCTCTTCCCCTTCTTTCTCTCCCTCATTTTTTCGCTCCCCTTCTCCCTCTCCCCCTTTTTCTCGCCTCCCCAAAAAGGGGAGAAGAGGTGGAAGAGAGGACGCGAATGGTGAAGAAGGAAGAGGGGGTGACACTAGAGATGCAAGATGAAGGGGCGCTGGGCAGTGGTGGTAGAAGGGAATGATGGTTGGGTTGAGGAAATTAAGGATGGTGTACAGACTTCATTTTTTTAGACGTGTCCACATCTTATGCTTCAATTCAGATTCATTATGCATCACAGAAGACTTTATACTGTATGGCATGCCCACACCTAAGATTTTGGTTTTTAACTAAATAACAGACTTGGGATAAAATTGGAAATTTGTTGTATCCCATTTTGAAAGACCGAGCAAACCAAATATCAGATATAATACCAATACACATTCTAGGTAGTGTACCAAACTGATGTATTGGAATGATTGATCTCATTCCAAATCCAGGATGAATAATTCTAAATCCGAATTCGATTCCGAGGGCGAACCAAATGCCTAGTAAGAATAGCAGTCAATTATTGTCGTACTTTCCAGGTAGAAAGGCAACTCTTCACTCCATCAAACAAACAAAAACAAAAACCAAAGAATGTGACAAAAACAATAAAAAACTAGCATAATCATTCGCGTACAGTTGACCATGAAAATGCTAGCATAATTGGGGGAAAGAAGATGACCTTCAAAAGAAAGAAGAAATCTACAAGATACAACAGTTGTACCATCACTAATTCGAAGACATTCAAGATCACTTTTGAACCACAAGGTGACCTTTGTCTTGACAGAAATACAATGCAGCTAATCCATAGAAATTATATGTAAGCAAGGGCTATGCCTATTGTACAAACTCGACAGTCACACAATCACACTTGCCATTTGAATCTATTAAACTCATAACTAGCAATCATTTAATCAAGAGAGCACAGTGCCCTGCCCTCAAATGGTGGATTCATGCTTCTTGTCCTGAAACAGAAATTTAAGATGTAAGGTAACTTGGGGAAAATGCGAGAATGAGTTCTTGGTAGAGGAACTATATGATGAATACCCAGCTTTACTGGGTAATCTCTTTCTTTTTGGCCTTCGTACTGAAACACTCGTGACATTTTTATTAAAACTCACTTTGGAATCTATCAGTGGAAAACATAAGTCAGAAGCAGAACACTAGAGACTAACATCTTAAACAGACCTTAATACAGACGTATATGTAGTGGACATCGGGGTTCTTTCCCAAGACTGCTTCAGTAGAGATTCCATCATCATCCAGTGGAACAGGAAAGGTTAGATCCCATGCCCGACATTGTGAAGTTTCTTCTGACAGAAGTTTACCTGCTGGCAGCAACACAGACGTTTATTGGGATGGAGGAGCGAATTGATAGAAATTAACCAAATGAAGCTTTCAGATTATATGTCAAACATATGATAATGGAACACTGCCCTGCTCTGAAAGAAAAAGAAAGATACAAAAAAAAGGTAAATCAACCATATAAAACCTCACTGACCTCATTTTCTTAATTGGTTAATTGCCATTTCAAACTTCATAAGAAAAACACTTCCTAGTACACTGCCAGGTGTACTCTTCTTCCCCATAAAAACTAAAGTATATTTGTTCCAAATCACACTGCTCAGAATACAGCTGTACAGAATCTATGTAGTTATGTTCTATGACATATTGTCCATTTTTTCTCTTTCATTTTTGTCATTTTCATTTTCTTTTTTACACAGCAGGAAACAGAGGGCGGGATGGAGAAGCGATGCAAAATCACAAACCTATAGTAATGCTTACCCGTATATTATGATGATTTCAGATTTCATACGTGCTGATTAATTTGTTGAGGTATAACTAATAACTACAGTCATTATTGACTTCAGATTAACAACTAAGCAGCAAAACCAGGATGTTGCTACTTCAAAATGCTGCATAGAAAGCTGAATGCTTTTTTACAATTGTATCATGTCAAAAGAACATATACAAAGGAAAGTGGACAACCTATCACGTGTAGTTTGATTGTCCATGAGCATGAATTTCTCAATAAGTGTAGTCGATAATTTGGTGCTCCATATGTAATCTGAAATATAACGAAATTCCATTAAGTGTGCAGAGAAAAGATCAGATACTTTTAAATTTACTGTACTGCAAGACTTAAAATAGTAGTCAAGATAAAGCAGTACAGCATAAAGTCGAAAAAAGTTATAGTTACCAGGAGGTATATGCCTCTATCCTTCAGGACCCTATATAGTTTGTTATCAACTGCTTAAATGTAAGAACAGTTCAAGAAGGAAAAGAAAACATGAAACGCCAAAATGTGCGATGATGCAGAATATTTATGATCAATCACCTTACCTGCCAACCTCCTGGAGCATCTTAGCAGCATTTTCTTGTGAATTGTTCCCGCACTGCAGACATTTATTTGACATAAGTAATCATCTCTGTTACAGATTCGTATTGCTTCAGAAAGCACTCACCAAGATAGAGTCCAAAGTTCCTGGAAGTCCATATGGAATAACCTAAGCACAGGCTTTAAAATGTTATAACAAAATATACAATCCTAGGAATAACAAAGGTGCACCTTTATCAACAACTGCATCGAAGGAACCTGCTTCGAAGGCGTTCATATCTCTCACATCCATCTTCATATCTGGTTAGAAGCCATGGAAACGGCTGGTAATATTAAAAAAAAACTAAGCCATGAAGTACCAAAGGACAAGTCACCTAAACACTTGCTGTTGATCACAGCGCAATATCCTGTTTCTTCTACGCTTCTCAGTCCATGCATGAGCTTGTTCTGGGGCTTGTGGCATATGGTGCACTTTTTCTTAATATGGAAAGCTTTTTGCTTTAGTTTATCTTTTGGGTTGCAGAGAAAAACAGAGCAACAGAAACTCCAAAGCCAAACACTATCTAATTTTTGGTCAAGTAACACAAGTACTGAAAACTTACATTTCAGTTGAGAACAAGAGGAGTACTTCCTTTGCATTGCCGCAATCACAACTGATGATATATCAATGTTGAAAACTTGAGCATAGCCATCATTAACCATGCCTTCGCTAAATGCTGCAAATATCAAAATTAGAGTCACAAGACCTTTGGCGATTGAAACGGTAACAACTGCAGTATCCTTTTTAAAGAAAACTGACAAGGTACTTTTAGTAATAACTAATTGGGGGCAATAACGGCATCATCTTTATCAAGATTGGTTTGATGTAGCTTTTAAAAAGAAGAAGAAATGACGTGATTCACAAACTGATCAAAATCAACCCATGTGTGTGGGTGTGTGTGTGTGTGTTTTTTTCAAATACATAAATATTTTTTTTCCTTTTCTTTTGTGGGCTCATCGGGTTAAAACTTAAAAGACATCCCTTTAGATTAACCAAAAACAATATATGTATACGCTTGTTTATGTCTTGGATGGATAAAGGATTGTGTAATAATGAAACAGCAGAGACAAGTAAGAAGTTAAAGAGTAGAATTGATGATGGGTTGGGTTGTAATTGGGGGATTGGGGGAGGGGGGGAGGGGGGGGGTTACCAACCAGAGTTGCCACAGCCAACGACGAGAACGCGGTGGTGGCGGGGAATGTAGAGGTGGAGGAGCGGGGCTAGAGATGGGTATTTCTGGTACCAATCAAAGGAGGCTTCTGATTCTGATCCTGATCCTGATCCAGAGCTAGAAGAAGCGTAACGCTTGTCCCAGTACCAGCTCTCTCCGTAAGCAGCAGTTGAAGTTGTAGGGTGGCTGTCGGTCGGAGTCTTCGTCCCACAAGTTGCATTCCCCATCATCTTCGTCATCGCCTTCTTCGTTCTCATTTCCTGTGTTTTCTTTCTTCTTCAGTTTATCAAGTGGCACTGGTAATATATTGCAACAACAGTTATGTTTGTTATACTGTACCCACTCCATTTCCTAAATTTAGGACGTGCGACTGTTTTGTGGTGCTACCATTTTTAATTTTTTTTAGTGCCCAAATAATCAGTTGTATTAAAAAAAAAAAACTCCAATCAAAATTCGAAATTGAGAGAAACAGAGGAGATAACCCCAAAAAAAAAAATAAAATCGTGGCTGCCAATTCCAAGTCCAACCATTTGTTTCTTCCTTTCACGATTTCTTGGGCTGAGAAGAAAAGTGGCATCTGTCTATACGCGGCATCTTTTTTCGGGTAAACTTAAAAAAAAAAAAAAAAAAGATGTTATGGTATACTCTCTGTTTGTTTTAATAGTAAAACAGAAAGAAAAAAAGCGAAGGACATGGCTAGTAGCAGTGAGTAGTGCATCAAAGACAGACGGAGATGATGATGGATGCGATTTAGCGAAGCAACCCAATTCTTACTTACTGGCTACTAGTAGTAGTATGTATCACAAAACAATAACTTGAAAAAAAAAAGATTCCTTTTTTGGGTTTGCTCTGCCGGAATCAGTTGAATCAGCTAACGGCAGCAGCAGAAGCAGAGAGAGATGATGGACAATAAGGAAGGCGAAGAAGAAGAAGAAGAAGAAGAAGAAGAAGAAAGATGGTGCATGGAGTGCCTTGAACGACGAATCAAAGCCGACTACAATCAAAAGCTCAACTTTGTTTATGGGCTGTCCCCCCATTATTCTCCCTTACCTTTTGCCTCCTCCTCCGTCGTTCAGGTTCTTTTTTCCTTTCTTTTTTTGACTGTTTTTCAATCATACACTTACTGGGCTAGTTTGGCTTCCTTATGCTTCTTCTTCTATTGCTTGCTTGTATTCAATTACTACTACTACTCAATAAATCCCGAATCCAGCAGCTATCCGGTTGGAATGGAGAAGGAGAGGCTGCGTCGGCCTCTGCATCACCTCCTGAATTTATAATCAACTACTATAAGAGACGATCACGCCAGCATCATTGCTTCACCCAATACATGTAATTGTCTACTATTTCATGCCTCCTAATTTTTTCCATCATTGCTACTCCACTAATTCCACATCAATCTTCCTCCTCTCTAATTGTGCTTGTATTTTACAACTTGCCTTGCCATCTCATTTCTTGCCAATTCCGTGCTTATAATGCCTTTCTTGCCAATTTTTTCCTTAACTTTAATTGTTTTTTCTTGGGGAATAAGTGCCAAAGGAAAATAATTTGAAAATAATAAAAAAAAGGATGATGCTTTGGCGTCATAACTTAATGATAGCAAATATATCCTGGTTCACATATGAGATAATTTGAACCTTAGATGTTGAAGAAATGGTTTAACACTTGCCCTCTTTAAAATTTTATAACGATAAGGCCGTCAGCAGACTTTGTATCTCTCTGCAGTGACGATTGCTGTCTGGATTATCTTAAAGATAGCATCGCTGACGATTCTGTTTCTGGAGTTGTTCATGAACTTCAGCCAGAGTTCAAACCTGGAATTCCTACCGATAAAACTATTACACTAGAAATTCAATCGACCGAATGTCGGCATTTGTCAAATGCTGGAACAAGTACACACCTACATGGATTAGGGTGTCGGAGTTCGACCTGCAACTTTTCTGGTTGGTATTCTTGCACTAGGACCATCACTTCCTTGGCTCCCATTGCTCGGGTTGGTGTTTGTTCCTATGCTTTGTTTGAAGAGATTGCTTCAGACTTCTTGTCTGGATCTGTGGAAGATCATGTCTTACGCTCTCTTATTCTCTTGATAGAGGGAAAAGCCGCTGGGCAAGAAGCCATTAACTTTCTTAATTTACTTGGGGTGCCATCATTCAATGATATTAACTTTCCTGGCTGCGTAAGGCATCCAAATATAGCTCCAATCTTGGGAATGCTGAAAACATCCGGTCAAATCAATTTTGTTCTTCCTAAAACTCCCTATACCTTGGAAAACATTCTTCATTACAGTCCTGGTGCTTTAAAGTGCGATTGGCATGCTAGATTTCTAATTTACCAAATACTCTCTGGATTGTCTTACATGCATGGTTTAGGAATTGCCCATGGTAATGTGTGCCCGTCGAGTATAATGTTGACTGATACATGCTGGTGTTGGCTGCCGGTTGGTGATAAATTAGTACTAAGCTCTCCTTCAAACTCAAAGGTAGACATATTCTGTCCTTTAAGTAGAAGTTGCTCAAATAAGGCCTGCTCTTCTGGAGGACTCTTCGCAGATTTAAAACTTTCTCAACCTGTGGACTTGCGTTCTACTTTCTACCGTTGGTACAATGGGGACTTGAGTAATTTTGAGTATCTTCTGGTCTTAAATAAGATAGCTGGGAGAAGGTGGGGTGATCATGCATTCCACACAGTTGTGCCATGGGTTATTGATTTTAGTGTAAAACCTGATGAAAATGACGGAGCTGGATGGCGAGACTTGAGCAAGAGCAAATGGCGACTGGCAAAAGGTGATGAACAGTTGGACTTTACATATTCAACATCTGAAATCCCACATCATGTATCAGATGAATGCCTTTCTGAACTTGCTGTCTGCAGTTACAAGGCAAGACGATTACCTCTGAATGTTTTGAAAATGGCTGTTCGTTCAGTTTATGAACCAAATGAATATCCTTCTACAATGCAGAGACTCTACCAATGGACCCCTGATGAATGCATCCCAGAATTCTATTGTGATCCACGGATATTTTATTCTCTACATGCTGGCATGTCTGATTTGACAGTACCATCATGGGCCAGTACTCCTGAAGAGTTTATTAAGCTGCATAGGGATGCCTTGGAAGGCAATCTTGTTTCATCCTCTATTCATCATTGGATTGACATCACCTTTGGGTATAAAATGTCAGGTCAGGCAGCGCTTGATGCCAAAAATGTCATGCTTCCCCCAGCATCGCCAACAGTATTAAGGTCAGCAGGACGTCGTCAACTTTTCTATAAACCACACCCTGCTCGTCGTTATTGACCAAGTCCACTTTTAAGAGGAACAAAGAGTCGTCTGGGAATCATTACCCAGTGAGTGACACTGCAGGCGAGCAATCTGTTGAAACCATCTCCTTGGGTGAATTGGAAGAAACAGCCACATTCTGTGAGCATGCACAGCATTTAAGTCCAATTTACAACTTCCATTCGGATGACCATTTGAAGGATAACTCCTCGAAGAAAGAGCATCAGAGTGAGAATTCAGTTAAGTCAAAACTTGCCAGCTGTACCAACTATGGGTTGAGATCAGTTGCCGATGTTAACTTTCTCATTGAAAACATTGAAGTGGATTATGACACTGTTAGTTATCAAGAACTGTTGCTTTGGGCACAGAGGTTTTCTTATTCAGATATTTACTCTCAAGATATTGCAAGTGATATCTTTGGAGTTGGCTGCATCTTAGCAGAAATTTACTTAAACAGGCCCCTTTTTTGATCCTACCACAATGGTGACACACTTGGAGAGTGGCATATTACCTAGATTGGTGCAAGAGCTCCCTCCTCAGATACAGTTAGTAGTCAAGTCATGCATTGAGAAGGACTGGAAGAGGTTAGAAAATCCAATTCCCTTTTCACCAATTTTTCACAACATGCATGAAGAAAAGAGGGAACTATTATATATTTTCGAGTTTTTGAGGTTTTCATGTTTTCATCAAAGTATTGTCAACAATAACAATTGCATGCTTTGATCAAGCTAAACCAAACAACTTATTGGTACCTACAGGAGTTAAATACCTTCAATCTTAAGGAACTGTTCCTACTAATTTGTAAAATGTAATACTCAGTTACAAAAATGAACATTTACTTATGTATGCATGTAAAAGGTACATCTTACGTATAAAGTAGCAAACAAACTTTGTTTTTTATTTTTTTTGGGGGGGGGGGTAGAGAGAGAGAATTTACCTGAAGGACTGCAGCTTTATTCCAGTTAAAAATTGAAGGAATTTTACAGACCAATTTTTTTGGGCAAAAATCTGGAATTGGACAATTTTGAGCACTCAGGCCTCCTATGTTCGAAATTATCTGAAATATTACCTCCTATATTCGAAATTATCTAAATATTATTTTGTTACGATAATTAGGAGACCTTCAGTGAAAATGTCTTTTGGATTCTCCATTCTTCCCAGCCACAGTCAGGTCATCATACTTGTTTCTTGCTTCACTTCAACTTCTAGCAAAAGACGAGTCACGCCTTCGTTATGCTGCAACTTTTGCAAAACAAGGAGCATTAAAAGCTATGGGATCATTTGCAGCTGAAATGTGTGCTTCCTACTGCCTTACCGCTTGTAAAGACCACCTTGTCAGATACTGAAGCTGAATTCGCTTACATCCTACTCAATGAGTTTTTGAAGTGCTTAAATCCAGAGGCTATAAAGAAACTTGTTTTGCCTATTATTCAGAAGATCTTACAGGCTAGTATTGAATGTTATATTGACTTGTGGCTTTCATTGATGACATTTCAATTTCCCCTTTTTATGCAATTGTTTATTTTCTTCCTTCTTCGCATACATTTGGTGCCTAATGCCCGTTCACACTCCAGGCTACCACGTATTCACATTTGAAGGTCTCATTTCTTCAAGGCTTCATTTGTGCTGGACATATGGAACCAAATTGGTAAACAAGCATATCTGGAGGCCATACATCCATTGGTATTATCAAACTTGTTTGTTGCTCCTAACAAGAGTTCAGCTGCTGCTGCCTCTGTGCTCCTGGTTGGCTCTTGTGAGGAGCTTGGTGTTCCAATTACGATTCATCAGGTCAACATTTCATTCTTTGTAGATCCTCTCTCTCAGTTTTTTTTTTTCCTTAAAAAAAAAAATTCAAGAATGATTTAATTGAAAGACTTTGTACTTTTCCTAGTCTTAGAAATGTCATTTAGTTCAGAATTGAAACAAACTTACCTTCAAGTTGTTTCCAGACAATTATACCTCTGATCCATTGTTTGGGCAAAGGGCTATCAGATGATGGAATTGATGCTGTGGTCAGAATTGGTAATCTCTGTTTGCCAAGTTAAAGGCTGATGGAGTTTCAAGGAATGTAATTCCCTGTCTAAGCTAATTTTGTTGCCTTCTTGATTTTCAGGATGTCTTTTTGGAGAAAATTTTATCATCAAACAGATACTGCCCCTTAATAAGGAATCTTGTTCGCTCTTGCCTCAGTTATTCATCAGCCAGTAAGCCTGAACTAATTCACAGTTGGAGCACTTCGGCCCTGATAAACTGTCTGATGATATTAGATGGCCTTGTTGCAAACTTATCGAGGGAGATGGTAGTTAAGGAGCTAATTGAAGTATGATCTTCCAGTGCTGTTTGCTTTCTTTGTGCTTTGACTCCTTTCCATTTGATAACTTGTGTGTTGTAACATGTATGCAGGATGGAAGTTGCCTATATATTAAGATTCTAATGCAGACTAACGTCGGAATTCCAGTACTTCAAGTAATTTATGTCTAAGATTCTTTTCCCTCTTTGTCCAAAGTTCTTTTGTGATGCCTTGTGTTATGTGACATAGCCACTGGCCTTCTATGTCTTCCTCATTCTTCTTTTCACTGTAATGCAAGGTCTTTCTTCCCTAAATGATATCTTGTGTTAAGTTCCCAATCTCTGTCTTTTCAGATGATTGTTTTTGAAGGAGATGGAGTGGGGTTTATTGATTCCAAGTTCATGGAATATTTTAGTTTGCATCCAGTAACTTCCCTTGTAATTGGGAGAATTTTTTTAAAAAAAAAGAGGCTCTACTAAATCTTACTGTAGAGCCATACTTCATAATAGTTACAAGTTAAAGATATACAACTGGAATAAACACAACCACTTAAGGTCCCACAATGAAGCCTTTATTGTACACATGTACAATCTTTTGATTATTTCATATAGTTGGCCAACTGCTAAAATTTTTTCCCTTGTGATTCTGTGTTTTCATGTAATGTCAGGTCGCTGCTAGCAAACTTGTTTCAGCATGTGAGCAGATTGGACTGGAGTTTACAGAGCTGCATGTCCTGCCAAAACTCAAAGAGTTGTTTGATGAGCTTGCTTTCTCTCGGGGAAAATCCCAGTATCTCTGGCATATCGGAGGGACCATAAGGGGACCCAGAACTACAATTGATGAACAGGAGTGTATTGGAAATCGTATGGACCTTGTGTGGGTTCCTTTCTTATTTTCGGTTGCTAATATTTTCAGTAAATCTTCTTTTAATCTAAACAATATGCTATCATCTTGTTTTGTAGGTTTCTTTTGTACCCATCATTTGCATCGATTCTTGGCATAGAGAAGCTACGCCAGTGTTGTACAACATGGTTGCTTCTTGAGCAGTTTCTCCTGCGCCACTACAATTGGAAGGTACATCCGTTCATGCTTGACAATGTAATCTTCTTTTATTGCAGAAAGATAAAATTGTATCCCTACTACAATTAAAGGCTTGAATACTAGACATCCTAGCCATCAGAAAATTCAAGTTCAAATTATTATCCCTACTACATTCAAAGCCCCTTTCCCCTTTTGCTTTTGGGGGGCTAAGGTTCAAGGAAATAGGTTAGCAAAGTAAATTTTGTCTGCTGTTACTTAGTAATGATGGAAGATACTGATCCCGATAAGGTCAGTAGTGGATGAATAGTTGCCATGCAATTCCCAGTTACTGGCTTTTCTGTCTTTCTGATGCTTATTGATGTAGATCTCTAACCTGTGTTTTCGATGGTTTGAAAGCTACTTTACTGAAGAGCCTAACAACACTGTAATGATGTGCGGTATACATCTTACTATTCGCAAAAACTCTTTCTTTATTCTGGACCAAGTAATTTCCAGCATCTCAACAATCTAAACATAAGATAGTCTGGGTCTAGAAAGTAGAGCATTATTAATAATGTCAAAACCTGTCTCTTGTAAAATTTTGTAATTCCATTAATCTCTCCGTAGATTCTGTGCCTTAATATTCTGAAACTATTGCACTCAGTGGGAATATACAGGGGAGTCATCTCAAAGTAGTCTAGAAACTACAAATGCCAGAAGATCATCTTTCAGCAAGAGAACAACCCCTGACCATGTACCTGCTAAAATGTTGCTCAATGGAGTTGGGTGGTCAATACCTCAATCACAGCGAAAGAGAGGTGCTAAACATTTGATATCAACAAAACATTCATCAGAACATTATCAGACTTCAGATGCAAGACATATAGCGAGTTCACATGTTGAGGAGCATAACCCTTGGTATTGGTTTCCTAGTTCAGCATCTGGGTGGAAAGGGCTTGACTTTATCGGCCGTTCAGGTGGTCCAAAGGATGAAATTCCATGGAAAATTAGAGCATCTGTTATACACTCTGTCCGAGCACATCATGGGGCTTTGAGATCGCTGGCTGTTTGTCAAGATGAATGTACAGTTTTCACTGCTGGGGTAGGTCCAGGATTCAAGGGGACTGTTCAGAAGTGGGAGCTGGCAAGATTTGATTGTGTATCTGGCTATTATGGCCACGAGGAGGTATGCTTCAGTGGTCCCTGTGGATTAACTCCATTTATTAGTTTTATTATTGTGAGAGCAAAGAAATGTATTATAATAGAAGTGCTCTTTTCCTCTCTTATCTTGACCCTTTTTTTGGTACCATTGTCTATTAAAGGGATTCTAGATTCATCTGTGCAATGAAAAAGTTTGGTCATAAAACTGATGAAACTTGTTGCCTTGTCTGCCTTTGACATAGGTTAATATTATAAAATATTGACCTCTGCCATCACTCATGCTGAATCTGTGATTCGTGATAAGATTAAGCTCAAATTACTGATTTATTTTGATACCTCTTCATTGCTAGGCTGTGAATGACATTTGTGTTTTGACTTCGTTGGGGAGGGTAGCATCCTGTGATGGGACAGTACATGTTTGGAACGGTCAAACGGGGAAGCTAATTTCTGTATTTTCTGAATTTTCTACACATTCTGCGCATCCTGCAAGTCCTTCAAGCACTTCTTCAAAGATTGACACAGATGAAGCCAATGTACTACACTACAATGCATCCTCAACTGGAATACTGAATAATGCATTTTGACGGCAGCTTCTATACTTGTATGCATTACTCGCAGTCCACTGATATGCTAATTGTAGGTGCTGGAAATGGATCTCTTAGGTATAACTGTTCTTCTTTTCAAAGAAACAAATTCATTTTTTGGTTAAATAGGGTAAGGATAATATTTTCCTCTGTTACAAATTCAGTTTCTAATTATGAGGCGCAGGTTTATTGATATAAACCGCGGTCAGAAACTTTATCTATGGAGGAGCAATAACAGTGAATCCAGCTTTCCTTCTTTGGTCTCGTCCATATGCTCGTGTGCTTGTGCCAAACCTCGAGCTGAAGGACCCGATGCTTTTCCATCTTGGATTGCAGCTGGTCTAAGTTCTGGTCATTGCGTGTTGTTTGATTCAAGGAGTGGAAAAATTATTGCATCATGGCAAGCTCATGATGGGTATGTGACAAAGGTATGTTAGGATTAGGATATAGGTTCATCACTGTGCAAAGACAAAATTTCATTTTGTGTATTCAATTTCTGCAGCTAGCTGCGCCAAATGACCATTTGCTTGTTTCAAGTTCTTTGGACAGAACCTTGCGAATTTGGGATTTGAGAAGGTAAATAAACTTTGGAATGCACTTCCTACTTCCCTAACTCTTTACATTGTAGCATTTCTTTTTTGCCCGGAAGCAAGTAATATTTTATAAGACAGTAAATTGGAGCCTCTTTTTACTAGCTTTTTTAATTATCTAATCTATCTCTTGGTTTGGCTTCAGTGACCCACGTCTTGTCATGTGAAAATGTACAGGAGTTGGACATCAGAACCCATTAGTTTTAAAGGTCACACAGACGGGGTATCGGGTTTCTCATTATGGGGCCAGGATGTGATTTCGATATCCAGAAACAAGATTGGTCTTTCTTCTTTAACTGGATCTGCAGATGAGGTATTTATGCGAAACTTATCATTACATTGCCCCCTGCCACGTCTTGTCCTCCTACGGAAAATCTTCAAAATTTGTGTGTGAGTTTGTGGTATACGGGATGGGGTCAGATATGTTTCTTCTAAAGAATGACTTGATGACTTATCCGTAAGGTTTCTTGTCCATGAGACCCAGAGTCGGAGGGCAAACATACCATTCCTCACGTTTAATGGTGGGCATTGGTTATGCACTTACCGGGAAGGTTAATTAAAATACTAATCATGAAGAACTCAACCTTCATATGGTGCTGTATTGGACAATTCCATTGGCTTTACCTGTGACCTCCAGTGGCAAGCAGCATCATAGATCGTTGTATGGATAGGTCTTTAGCGGATATGATCTGGTCCTTTAGTTCAATTCTATTTGATGCTAAGTTTCTTTTTCTTGAAGACAAACAAACCAAGATAAATTAAAAGGAAATTTTGTTGTTTCGTCTTTCCCTAATATCGTCCACAGTGTCCGGTTCTCAAGTATCGTTCATTGGTCATTCTCCTAACGTGGCAGGATGGAGAGCGCCTGGTGACGCCGCAATATCTATATACGGCGGACAGAGAATCAAGGAACATGTCTGTATTGTCAAGTATAAGCATACTTCCTTTCTCACGGCTCTTTCTTGTTGGAACAGAAGATGGCTATTTGAAGATCTGCGCCTAGGTTTGAGTATGAAGATGGTTGTTGGGAATGTGTCGTCCTTGTTGAAGCGAATATATACTTTTATTTTGGTTGAAGCTACTAAAATATTAAGGACTCTGGACATTGGAAATCGTGTTGTAACGAGTTTTAGACATCTGGAGTTTTGCAACATCTACTTGCTAGTCGTCGTAAATAAATCATAGCGTATTTCATTGCAGCAAAGTGAAGTTTTGCCTCCAACTCCAAGTGAACTTTTTTAACTGGGAATTTAAAGCAAAAAGAAAAGGTCGATGTTCCCGGCATTAAGAATCTTGGAATTTGATAACGTTGCGTTCCCGGCATTAAGATGCTCAAGCTGCTTGTGTCGTGTGTGAAAATGGAAGAATTGTTCAAAGCAACAAGCAAAACGAGGAAGAAATGGATATCCCCCGCGGGAAGAAATTCTTCTCCGCGTTATTAAAAACCAAGAATCCCAAGGAAAGAAGCAGGAAACTTTGCCTGCTACCTCCCTCGCCATGGCAGATCTTACCGCTTGCGACCAAGACGGTTAGTGTTTCCGTCTCTCTCTTCTCTAGTCAAGTCATATTTGTTGCAGCGGATAATCCCGCTACCTTTTAATTTGTCAATTGAATTTTAATTTGTTGCAAGCTCAGTTTCAGATACACCACCAACTCATTACATCGTGAAACTCCGGTCATTCTCTCTGCTTACAAAGAATGACATTGAGAAATACACCTCCGCTGTTTTTGAAGCTGGAGGCTACACATGGTGCTCCTCACTTCTCTGTTGCTAAAAAACTGCGAATGATACGGAGTAGTACATGATCAATTCTCTCAAAACTGATTCGTATCCATCGTCCTGTGATTTCAGGAAGTTGGCCATTTACCCAAATGGAAATAAAACCAAAGGGGTAGCTGATTCCATGTCCGTGTACGTGGTGATGGCACGAGAAAAGTTCCTTCATCCTGGGTTGGAAGTTCATGCAGTTTTTAAAATGTTCTTGCTCGATCAGAACAGGGATAACTACCTAACTCTCCAAGGTATGCTACCTAATCCTACACAGCATAAAAACATTTTAGAGATACCACCATTCCCTCCCCTGTTTGTTTGACTTCAATTTTCTTATATGCCCAAAAAAAAAAAAAAAACTACTAACACACAGCGATTCCATATGGATTGAGTGCATCAATCAAATCACTGATACAATAATGTCCTCCACCTGGATGCCGCAGGAAAAGCAAGACGTTTTCACAAGATGAAGCTTGAATGGGGATTTGACAGACTCGTGCATCTGAAAACATTTAATGATCCTTCTAATGGATATCTTGTCAATGACACATGCATTTTAGGGGTAGAAATATACGTGTGCAAGGAAACTTATACTGGAGCTAAAGGGGAGAGTCTATTGATGATCAAGGACGCTGTAAGCCACAAAAGTACCTGGAAGATTGATAGTTTCTCTATTTTATATGATTCATCTAATTTAGAAGCATTCAAGTCATTTGACGCAGGGGAACAAAAATGGTAAGACACGGGAAACAAGATTTCACGCTCACAAAAAAAAAAAAAAAAAAAAAATTCACCTTATGAATCCTTTGCATTTTATTGTAGGAAGATACAGTTGTACCCGAGGGGAAAAGGCAGTGGCACAGGAAATCATATATCTTTATACCTAGCTTTAGATGATCCTACGAGCCTCTCCCCTGGTACTCAAATATATGTAGAGTTTGCACTGCGTATACTAGACCAAAGACAAGGCAAACATTACCTGGGCAAAGGTACGTACTCCTCAAACTCACGCTACAGAATAGGTTTTTCTCTCCTTTAAACACTGGCTGGAGATTACGCCCGTCCTACAAGTCTTTTCCCTTGAAGTAAATGTTTAATAACTGAATAAGATCCTACCTTCTTTGCAGCTAAGTATTGGTTCAGTGCATCAAACCCCGTTCGCGGTTGGCCAACATTTGTTTCACTGAGTTACTTCTACCAGTCAAACAATGGTCTTCTGTGGTATGACAGGTGCACCATAGAAGCAGAAGTGACTGTGCATGGGATGGCTGATGCACTCTAGGAAGATTAATAACTTCTAGAACACCCTATCGGGAAACTAAGATCATATAAGATAAAATAAGCTGCAGGCAATGCACACAATATTGTGAGAGTAGAGGGAATGAGTGAGTTTTCATGCCATATGCAAATGATTGTATAGACTTTGTTATGTATGTCACTTGAATGTTTGATAAGAAATGAATGTGACGAATGCAGAATAGAAGCTTCGTCAGCACACATTCAGGTCAACAACTCTTAAATGTTGTTTCTCGGAAAAACTCTTCTGGAGAAAACTTGCCCAGAGGATGCCAATGTTAGCCTTGTTGTGTTGAGGATGATACTCCAGATTTAGGTGTTGCGTAACCCAGGCTGACAAGCTTTTGCACCAACCTTCTCTCAGCAGCAGCCTAACTACCAGCAAGGGGGGGAAAAGAACCAATAAGAAAAAGAGAGAGGAAATCCAACGGTGTGGATTGGCGTTGGGAGCCTCATAACCTTTTAGAGAGTAGGAGGGACATAACAAAAGCTACATCATGAAGCTCCTAGAGGAAAAAGACTTAAGAGACCACAAATTCCTAATAACTACTAAATGTTGCCATGAGGAAAGCACATCCAACTTGGTAAAGCAAACAAGACCGTGCACTGTTAAAGATTGAATAAAACCACCAACGCATACATGTCAGAGAGCTAACCTCAAGCAAGGGACTATTCTTTGGAAGATTACAAGCCAATACAACGTTAAGACCAGTCTTGAGAACTAGAAAAAGGAAACCGAGTGTGAGAAAGGGGGTGAAGACGAAACAATTCGGATAATCACGTCCAGGTTTGGGGTAAATAAGTAAGTGTAGACAGAATTACCTATTCGACGGGCAATACCAGCTCCGGCGTTGTCAGAAGATCCTCCAATTAAAGAAGTAACACTAGCAGCATTGCTCTGTAGACATCAAATTAAGAACAGCAAAGCCAACGTCTTCAAACTGATCGAAATAAAAAGCTTGAAAGTGAAGATTAGATTTTGCACAGGTCTAAGAGCACAAGGGGCAGGAAATATGGAACATTTTTCTAGCTCACAGTTGATGCGAGGTTTAAATTTGACAACTGGTATCCTCTTCTAATAGGAATGAAGTACAGGCAGGTCTTAGCATTACCATGGGTCTAGCAATGAGCTAAAATATAACAGAAATCGGGAAAATGCAAACAAAAAGATGAGAGAAAAAAAGGAGAAAATAATGAAAGAAAAGAGCTTTTTTTACGGGACGTGTAGGAGCAGCAGCATATAAATGTCCAAATTTTGCAGAGTTGCAACCGATCCAGGCGTATATCTACACACAGGGAAACAGTTAAGCAATAAGCAGAGAAAAACTGGAGATTCATGGTAATAATGGTGAACAAACAAGTGAATCAAAGAATTAAGCGTGCACTAGTGAGTTAGAGAGTAGGTGGTGGTGTGACTTGTGATAGCAGTAGTAGTATTTCATTAGCAATCAATCAAAGGAAGCATATTTTTATTTGCCCTTCCAAACCCACCGCACAAATTTACCAAAAAAAAAATTGAGAACAAAGAATAGCGGTAGTGGGATAGTGTTTGAGCGAGCAAGGCAGCAGACGATGAGGGATGGAATACGGATGGGGGGACAAGATTGGTCCGGGCGATGGAAGTTAGGAAAAAATATAAAGAAAGAAAGAAAGAAATCCTGCCTGCTGGTGAAGACGGATGATGTGAAAGTGGAGGGTGGCATCGTCCACCACATCGGAGAAGGAGATGATTTCTACTCCATTGCTTCGGCTGCCATCATCGAGGGTTTGAAGCGGCGGGATGGCGATACTACAACTACCCAGGGATGATGCTTCGTGGCGGCGGTGGTAGTCCTCGTCCTCGTCCAATCCCCCCATTCTCCTATCTAATCTACCTTCAACTACTACTACCAGTACAAAGTAGTGATCAAGAAAATTACTTTACCCTCAATTTGCGATTTTGCCAAAACTTAGTATACCAACCTACTTACCAACCAACCAACCAACCAACCACAAGAAGAGGACTAATGACAAAAAATAAGCAAAGTTTTATTTTTACCAAACAGAAATTTCTGTTTACCGACCCAAAATGAAAAAATTACAGGGTCCGTGACCAGGGTGTGGTTTACATCGGACGGCTTCGCGTTGACTTTCACCATAGACATTCTAAGACCATAGCCGTAGATATGTAGGTGTAGTAGAGTGAGGGAGGGAGGGACCACTCTGGATCTCCACCAACTCACTTTACTTTACTTGACCTCCCTGCCTACGGACAATGGGCATCCATTCTATTACTGTCTACCTAAGGAAGATTCCTGTTTTGTTACGAAAATTAAAGCAATGCAATAAAGAGACACTGTAGTAGAATGAATGGAGCCTAATATTACGAGGTTATTAGGAAGAAACCAAAAGTTTACATTTTACAATCCGTAGTTGTTCCCATTTTCAAAGGAAGCCCCAAACAGGAAGGCGGCCAACTACCCAAACCCCCCGCCCCTATATATTAGGAAGAACCCCTCCTTTTGTTTCGTGCTCCCCTCCACAATTGCTCTTCTCCTCCTTCATACGCACCTAAATCTGACGACACTGCTATTCCAAGGTATTCTTCAAGCTCTTTCTTTCTTTCTTTCTTTGTCGCTTCGGTAGTAGTAATACTGGTGCAGTAGTTGTACCTCTTTCTTTCATTCTTTTTTTCAAGTTTATGTTAAGAACACGTCTGTGTATGGATTTCTTCATTACAGTAGTAAAACAGTTGTCACCTTTTTCTTTTTTTTTTGTTTCCTAGACTTATGCATGTTGCTACGTTTTTCATTGAACAATACCGTTTTCTGCTGTGGAATCCCAGCGGATCTTCTGTTTTCTCCTTACCCTGTATTGCAATCTCCCCGTATTTTGCCAACTTAATATCATCTATTGATAGTTTTCCAGTAACCCGTTGTTGTTGATTAATTACTAATACTCTCCACATCAATCCGTGCATTTCCTTCGATCCATTCGATACCAGGCGTAGGAAAGTTAGCCCCTTGATTCTGCTTTTCCTGTCTAAAAGTACATCGGGTGCAACATAATCTCTTAGTGGTGGATCCTTTTATTAACCGTGCCTCTTGGCTCTTCCCCTGTTTTCATTCTGTTCTGCTCCCGCTTTGTTTGTTTCCACTTCCGCCTTAATTAATTTATTTATTGTTTATTTTTGTCATTTATCGAGTGTTTGCAGCTTGAAAGAAGAAAATGGAGACCTTCTTGTTCACTTCTGAGTCTGTCAATGAGGGGCACCCCGACAAGCTCTGTGACCAGATCTCGGATGCAGTGCTTGATGCCTGTCTGGCTCAAGACCCCGAGAGCAAGGTTGCTTGTGAAACCTGCACCAAGACCAACATGGTCATGGTCTTTGGTGAGATCACCACCAAGGCCCAGGTCGACTATGAGAAAATTGTCCGCGACACCTGCCGTGCCATTGGTTTCGTTTCTGATGATGTAGGCTTGGATGCTGACAATTGCAAGGTCCTTGTCAACATTGAACAGCAGAGCCCTGACATCGCTCAGGGTGTCCACGGTCATCTCACCAAGCTCCCCGAGGAAATAGGTGCTGGTGACCAGGGACACATGTTTGGCTATGCCACCGATGAGACCCCTGAATTGATGCCTCTCAGCCACGTTCTTGCAACCAAGCTTGGTGCCCGCCTCACAGAGGTTCGCAAGAATGGTACTTGCCCCTGGCTCAGACCAGATGGTAAAACCCAAGTGACTGTTGAGTACTACAATGAGAATGGTGCCATGGTTCCTGTCCGAGTTCACACTGTCCTGATTTCCACTCAGCATGACCAGACCGTCACCAACGATGAGATTGCTGCTGATCTGAAGGAGCACGTCATTAAGCCTGTGATTCCCAAGAAGTACCTCGATGAGAAAACAGTTTTCCACCTCAATCCTTCTGGCCGCTTTGTCATTGGTGGTCCTCATGGCGACGCTGGTCTTACCGGCCGCAAGATCATTATTGATACTTACGGTGGATGGGGTGCTCACGGTGGTGGTGCCTTTTCTGGAAAGGACCCAACCAAGGTGGACCGGAGCGGTGCCTACATTGTCAGGCAAGCTGCCAAGAGCATTGTTGGCAATGGACTTGCGAGGAGGTGCATTGTGCAGGTTTCATATGCCATTGGTGTCCCTGAGCCCTTGTCTGTCTTTGTGGACACTTATGGCACAGGAAAGATCCCCGACAAAGAAATTCTCAAGATCGTGAAGGATAACTTTGATTTCAGGCCTGGTATGATTGCCATTAATTTGGATCTTAAGAGAGGTGGGAATAACAGGTTCTTGAAGACTGCTGCTTATGGACATTTTGGCCGAGATGACCCCGACTTCACATGGGAGGTGGTTAAGCCTCTCAAATGGGAGAAGGGTCTAGCCTAATCCAGATTAATGCTGCCACAGGATGAAGTTGGGCCTGCTCTTTATCTATATTTTTGCTTTTTTTTTTTGTTTTTCTTATAGGTACATTTGTCCTACAAGTAACTCTTTTTTTTTTTTTATAATCCCTGGTATTTTTTTTTTCCAACCCCCTTCTACAAAGTGGTCGAAGGTGCATTTACAAGTCTTACCCCAAATCTCATGTTTGGGGTCCAGAAGTAATATTTTCCCATTCATTGGTATTCTATCATGGTTTGCATCCGTCCTTTCTTTATTGATGCTGCTCTTTTTAGCCTATTAAGATTGAATTCTTTCACCCTCAGTTTATCTATTTTTATGAGAAATCATGTAAATCCATGATGGGTCGTGTAATCTCCCATGTGCAAGAAAAAGACAGATGAGCAAGAATAGTAGGATAAGAAAGAATGCCCCTCTTTCACTTTCACTTCATGCTAATATTCCTCTTCAAGCCTGTGGATCTTTCTGCATGGAACTGGACTCTCTGCCAGTCTCGTCCAGATACAGATAGTCTGCAAATTTTACGAGTTAATTATCGTTCAATCACTCATTACTCACTCCTAACTGTTGTCGCAAATTCAAGAGAGCTTTTACTCCAAATAGAATTAATTACAAGCACAAATAGGAAGGAGGGTGTGATATGATAAACCTAGGGCACAGGACACAGCTTCACCCATCCTGAGAAATAGGGTGTGATATGTCTCATTTCAGACGCCTACTCCCAAAAGCCAATAAGCCATTGAGATTGCCTCAGATGATTCACTTTCCAAGCTCCTTTATCTCATCCCCTTATTGATTGATTTATTTGCATGCTCTTATTCTGTGCACGTCTTCTTCTATTCCAGTTTATAAAAGATTAGTAATTTTACTAACAAAACTGCATATACGTTAAAGGAAAAGGAACTCCAGTATATAAAAGATTATAATTGTACCAACCAAACTACATATATAAAAAGAAAAGAAAAGGAATGGGGAGATGAAAAGCCGGATATTACACTACCACTGACCGTTTAAATTTCAGATGGCACTCTTTTTTCCACAATACATATAACGGAGACTTTGCCATCCACGGCCTTGCGTGCTGCATTTTGGGTTAAAAAAGTACAATGCAGAAGTATAAAACGACAGCTATGTGCAACAGAGGTGCTGCAGTAGTTGATCATCCATGTTCTCCATGTAGTAGCACTCGACTTAAGTGCAAGGCAGAGTTGCTGTTGGATTATCTGCCCAGAAGTCTAGCTCGGCAATAAAACTTTTCATCAGTAGTTCCACGCAGAACCAGTCAAAAACTGCTGCTTTGCTGGTCTTGAACTATTAACATGGACATCTATAGAAAGTAATCACAATTTCAGACTCTGAGCCACGGATCAACAAGGGTTTGTGATTCAATATCTTGGCCGGCTCCCACTGCACTAGCCTTGATCATCTGTTTTTCTTGCTCCAAATCGTAGACTTTGTCATTCATACCTTCCTTCCTGTAAGCATCAACCATAAGCGAGAATGTCAGAGAATCTGGTTGGCATTCCTTTTCTTTCATTCTCTTGAAAACTCTATCCATCTCCATTAAATCCTCAGCCTTTGCACAAGCATAAATGACAGCGTTGTAGAAGGATGTATTCTCAGGTATTTCCAACTTCCCAGCCAACTGAACACAGCTGATGACCTTATGAAAAGCACCCGCATTAGCATAACCTTTAATCAAACAGCAGAATGTCTTAGTGTCTGCCTTCATACCCTCGGAACGCATCTGATCAAATGTGCACTCCATGTGCTTGGCGGCACCAGCATCTGCAAACGCCTCAATGACATTGTTGTAGGTTGATGTTGTCCACGGAAATGAAAGCTTGCGCATGTATTCCATAACAGATGACATCTTATCATACAGCTTCTTCTTCCCATAAGCACCAATAAGGATATTAAAAGTTCGGGTTTCGGGCTCAATGCCAAAATCACGAAACTTCTCATACCATCTCTCCATCATCTCAATCTGACCCTTGTTCCCAAACAAACTCAATATAATATTCATTGTCCATACATCAGGCCTACACGTTGTGCTCTCGAGCATTCCTGAGAGCACTTTCTCCATTTGTTCATATTTTCCCGCCTTCCCATAACCACTCAAAACTATATTTTGAGTGACCGTACTAGGAGCAATTAATCTTTCAGCCATTTGTTGATAAAGTGACTCAACCAGCTCAAAGCGAGAATCATCCATACAAGCCTTAATCAGGATGCTGTAAGTATAAACATCTGGTTGACAGAGAGGAAGGACTACCATTCGATCAAGAACTGAAAATGCTTCATCAATCATGTTGCTTCTACAATAAGCAGAAAGCAAGGCCGTGTAAAGTTCTGAAGTGGGTTGCAATCCCTCTTCAAGCATCGTGTCAAAAAGCTGACGGGCTTGTTGTGGTTGACCACATTTCCCAAGCAGAACGAGGAGCTTCATGTAAGTCCCTTCTTTTGGTTGATAAAAGGGCTGTTCTTTCAGCATCTCAAATACCTGAAAGTTTTTAAAAGGACCACTTTCTTAATGCCACAAAGCAGACAAGATGACGAGTCTTTTTTAGCACACCAGAAAATACTTTCCGCAGAACATTCGCACGATTAGCCAAATCTATTTGCTTAAATTAAGCGAAAAGTTTAAAAAGAACAAAAAATTCTACTATCTGTTGGCAATAGCGATACAACGATCATCTTCTCTTTTTTTTTTTGCGCTTTTTTCCTTGATTGATGAAAGCACCAAAGTCCAAGGCAAAATTCGTGCCTCCAAAAAAATTCGAGGAGAGGGAAACACTACACACTGAAAACAGAAAGAAGCTTGAAGAATCATACATGGAGGGCTTGGAGCCATTGCTTTTTGTCAATGCAATCGGAGAGAGCTTCAGTGACAGTGTTGGCCCAGGCCTTGGCATTGTTCTTCTTATCCAGTTTCTTCTTGATATTTTTTATGGGGTGGGTCTTCTTGTTTTTTTGGGAAATTGAGAAGTCTTGAATGAGGCCTGGGTGCTCGCCTTGTTTCCAGTGCCTTTTCTTGGGGGGCGACGTCGAGGGAGCGGCGGCGGCGGCCGGGGTGGTGGATGCCAGGGCGGCGCAACGAATCATTACAAGCTCTGAGATGGAATGGGTTGAGGCCAAGTTAATCAGGGTGGCTCTGCAGGGATGAGGGAGAGGTGAGGGACGGAGGGAGGACGAGAAGGACAAGGAAAATGGGGATGTCGTCGTCATTTGCTGGCCGACGGACAACTTTCCTTGTAAAGCCGCCTCTCTCACTCGCTATATTTTGGCGGCGAGGCGGCCTCTGAATTTGCTGCTGCCCAAGTGCCTAGCGCATACTACCAGAATAATAATGTCGTAGACTGGGATTGGGCGGTCGTGCTCGTGCAATGACCTCCTCTCAAAGTGCCAACGCAAATTCTGCGTGAATTGAAATGATGATGATGATCCTCGGGCCTCTGCTCAATCGCTCATGTTTGTCCAAAAATCAACTACTACTCAACAACGACTAAGAATGGAAGAGATTTAGAACAAATGCTCCGGTAGTTTCATGTGAGCTTGCATTCATTAAACGTCACCGATCAAAATATGGCCGCTAATTAACATTCCAATATCTCCAGATTAGGATAAAAACAGATAATATCTTCGAATCCTTGCACCCAAAAAAAAAAAACTCCTTCTACACCCCCTCATCCATATGGGTCATCTGCCACCAAGAATTATTACAGCCTATGTTGCGTCAATACATCAGCTTCAGATAACTGATCTTTCTTTATGATCCGAAATAATCACAAAGCATGAATAAATATACATAGCTACAGCATTGTAGCTCCTACCTATATATATTTAGTACTTATATGAGATCAATACAAACATGGGCAACATCTTTTTTTCAAGGGAAGCTTTTTATTTTACAAGCCCCACTCCAACAACAATGCCACAAATTCCCACCTCAGCTTGATCCATACTCCAAGTATTCCCACCTGAAGGGACCATAAACATAATCCACTTCCGGAGAGCTTTTAAATAACAAAGCCACGCAAACACACACTGCCGCAATTGCAACCATCGAAAGCATGGCCGGCCTGTAAATTGCTAGCGATGTTCTGTTCCTTCCATAAGCCAATTTCTGCTCACACTGCCTGCAGTGTACGTGACTTGGTTTCACTACACTCATCTCAGTACTGAGGCTGGAAACCTTCCTTGACTTATTTTCATCTGCCGTTTTCTGGTTCATGCTGCTCTCTAGATGACCATCAGGAATCTCAAGGACCACATGCTGGCTGCCCGATTTTTTATTGATTTTCTTTTGGACCAGATGGATGTACGAGTAGTGACCTCGCAAGCATGCATAATCATTTGGTGTCAATCCTGTGCTGTCACGGGCACTTCTCCATGCTTCAACTCCCACCTGAACAAAGCAGTCATCAGACACAGCGCTAAGATAGCTACAACCAAAGCAGAACAGTCATCCAAACAAGCACCTGCTCCGAGTACATGCAGCTTTCTATCTCAGGAAAAACCTCATTGAAAAATTGACCCCAAAAATAAATAGTAAAAAAATAACTGGTCTAAATTTCAAAAATTACGAAAGAGCAATTTGCCCTCCTGGATCCCTCATTTGCTGCCACACAAATGCAGAAGCAAAAGATCCTGCAAGAGCCGTGATGGAAGCAAAGTGCTGCCGGGGCATACAGGCACACACAGGCACAGGTGTATTTGCTTATCAAGGGCGAAAATCAATTATTAAGTATCCAGAACACAGCAAAAGAAGAACAGACAATGCAAGCCACACCAAGGCAGTAAACACCCCCCCAACTCCCCTCTAAAAGTAAAAAAAAAAATTGCTATCGAATAGATTATAGGGTTACATAGATTGTTTTTATTCCTTTTTCTGGTTTTTTCTTCCTATTAGGAGAGGGACCTGGGCAGTATTTTTTCCATTTCCAAAAGTAATGTTCCACTAATAACAATATGCATATTAGGAAGGGCCATACCAGTCCAGGATCATCAGTTAATGCATCCAACACATGCTCAGCTCCATCGCGCCCGGCTGCTATGTGCAGAGGAGTCAAGCCCCCAGGGCCTTTGACGTCAGGTCTAAATACATAGCGGATTGGACTTAATTGATTCAGATCTGCATCTGGATGGTATCTTAGGAGGACTTCAACCATGGACATACAATTTCGCCGAACAGCTCTATGGAGCAACCCAATGTCCAGCAGTGCATCTTCAATTGAAGAGCGTTTTTCTTCACCCATGAGTTTGTTGAACAGAACGTTCAGAAGCATCTTGACCACTGCACACCAGTCATGTTCGACTGAGAACTCTATAAGCCATCTGAATCGCTGGAAGGGAAATGTATCCAAGTTGGGATCTTGTTGACCCAATCTAAACTTCAACTGACTTCTATGGAGAAGCCAACCAATTTCATGTATGAAGTCCAGAGCTTGGTTCCTGGCTTCTAAATTTTGGTTGTCTCCGTGTAAACCATTAGAAATTTCAGCAGCCTCAATGACACTCTCCAGGGTAGATATTTCAGAACAAACATCGTTCTCGGCAACTATAAATGGAAAGAAGCTGCTGCTTAGACCATGATCCTCAACCTAATAAAAAGGCACTCAATCAGGAAAAAACAAACCCCCATTGTATATAAAACATTGATTATGTAACACCTGAGCAACAATATGACTACTGACACCAACTTCAACAACTATGTACTCTATAATGAATTCATATCCAACCTTGACCATTGATAGTGCAAATATCTGTGAGCACCTGGAGGACAAAAATCAAGTCTTAAGCAGGTAATCAAAACATTGTCACAGAAGACTTCAGGGCCAGGCCCACTTTGCTCTCTGAGAGAGAGAAAGAGAGCACATGTAATTGAAAATAGAACCTTTTGGCTCATATATCTCATTTTATAAGTTTGTTCGCTCATATATTTCATGCTTATAAATTATCAGCACACCTTCTATTTCCTAAGCAGGATTTTTAGGAGCTTGCAGACCATAAGAACCTATAATGAATACCTCTATAAATCCCCTGCCAGTAACATCTGGTACAGTGCAAGTGAAGTTAAGTGTCTGGATCTCAGCATGCTCAATGTATAGATCAGCTCCACCTATTACATCAGCACAACGTTCCTGGGCTAAATATTTTCCCTCTAGTGCACATAGTAACCTGAAAGGGTACAGATAACACGCATCAACAACTTGAGACAAATTCAAAGATTTAAGATTTGAAGCTCACTTACAGATCACTATCTTATGAATGTCTGAGGAGAATACCTAGTGGTGGGTTGAGATAAGTTGATTCCTCTAACTGAAAATTTAACTTCACCAGAGGCGCAAACTGCAATTGGCTTGATATTTAATATCCTGCAACTTTTTTGGCTCTTATGCGGTAATGGTGTGTCCAAAACAATGCAGCCTGCAGCAGGACACATCAAGATATCCAATCTTCCTTTAGAAAATGCAAGTGTTTTCCGTAACTGCTCTAAGTATAATAATAACTGGAAGAGATGCGAACACTACAAGATAAATAGAACAAACCATCATATACAAATGCCACACGATGCCTCACTCGAGCATATATCCATCCGCTTTTCCAGAAAGAATCTGTAGATGCATCAAGAAGCCTCCTCAAACTGGAGGTGAGATCATAACACAGCTGCATAGTAGCAGCAACTTAGATCAGCACAGAAGATTCTACAGAGCTGAAAGCATGACAGCCAGATCAAGCTCAAAAAAGAAAAGCCCAATCTGGTTCACACAACAGTCTGATGTCAAGCTCATTCCCTCTTTATGAGCTTTATTCAAGCTGAAGTCAAAGTTTGATCATAATATGATATGGTCAAGCACAAAGAACAAACAGAGCTCTGTTCATACCAACAGAATTAGCGATAACTTCCTCTATAGTAGCAATAAGAGCAATATACTTTTAGTGATGAGTACCAAAAGCTTACCTCTTCCCATGTGGATTTATCCATGCGTATGTAAATTGTTAGTATGACACAACCAGGTCTGATGTAGCTTTCAATGTCACTAGGACTGTGTGATAACCAATCAAGAATCTGCCAAGCCATTTTACAACACAACATCAACTTTAGATGGACAAAACAAGAAAATGCTGTCAAGCATCATGGATATCGGACATCCACATACCTGTTTCCTAAGGGCAAGAGGAAAATCACTAGGGTCTTTCCCAAAGAGTTTAAAAACTATTCGATCTGTGCGGCTCTGGAAAATAGCAAAATTCTGTTGTCAAGAATAACTCACTTTTGTTTTGGAAATGTGTCACAGACAGATCACATAAACTAAAGAGAATCATATACTGTCCAAGTTTTGCTCTCCCTTTAAAGGACTACAAGACCTGCTGCCTTTAAAAAGCTGAAATCCAGATGGAGGTGGCATTACCCAACCAACTGTTACCATTGGTTCTGTAGGTTATATTATTATCAATTTTTGGTATTGAAAGAACAAAATTTTGTTTTTGAAAATATAAAACTAAATGAGCTGAACAGAAGCCAGAGAAACATGGAATCAACATCAAAGCCAATTCCTAAACTTCAGATACTTCTCCAGCATTTGCCAGATGATTTCTTTTATAGTACAAAAGAACTAGCTTCTTAACTAGATGAAGAGTGTTATAACAGGATGTGAAAATCCATGTGTATGTGAGGGATAGTACATGCTAGAGTGAAGGAGTTATATTTTTTGCATGACTACTGCAAAATGCAACTGTTAAAATACCAAACAACAAGCAAAGGAAGGCTAATCAAAAGTACCACTCATACCTGGGCCTCTCCACTGGAACTGGATGGTGACTGTGTAGATGTAGAGCCTGAGTTCCCACTTGGCTGGGGTGGGCTAGACTTGTATGGGTCTTGATACACCCATAAAGGGCAGCCAGAAGAAGCTTTTCCAATATGCGTAGGGCAATCAGAACTTTGCAGATTTTCTATACAATCTTGAGAATCATCATAAGCATTATTCAGGTCAATGTTATTCATTCTTGTCTTCCCAACGGTAGTACCCAAGGAACTTGCTTTGGTCAAGATGCCATCTTTTGGAGGTAAAAGTAGAGTGGATTGAGCAGGAGATGAAATTCGTACAATCCCATTATCATCATCTCCCAAAATTCTTTTCTGTGCTGATTCAGAAGCAGGCATGGTTGAATATTGCAGCATATTCCTGGAAGGGTCCTGCAAATTGAAACAGTCAGAACTCAGAAGTGCACCAGTACAGGGAAAAATTCAGCATTTTGTAGAACCAAATTTGATACCTTTGCAGGATTCCCATCAGATGTCCCAGCATTTTGCAAATCTTGAGATCCAGGTAATAATCCAGTCAAGTTTTTCTCATTAACTATACCAGCAAGACCAGCCAGGCTTCTCAGTAAATGGGATAGCAAATCCTGATCCTTTGTTTGATCTGAGCTATTATTTGCTGCAAATGACAAAAAGGTGGAACCATTAGAATACAGCAAACTTGTACTGCAGTTCACAGCTAAACCTAAACCGAAATGCTCTGGAGAAAATTATCAGGCACCTCATATGTTCTAGCATTTGCTTTCAGGTTTGGCACACAATTATGATCTATTCTCTACATCATCAAAAGGTGCTGATTTCAGTATGCTTGTGCTTTTCCAATCATCCTTATGGTCTGATGCAAGCTGAATAACATGGTCACTTAAAAACTAGATTTTTGAGTTTTGAGGGGCATAAGGTGCAGTAAACCCCTTGATCCCCTTCATCATTAATAGTTTATACACACTACTTCTCGCTCTACAATGCAATGCATCAACTCTATGGCTTCATGACCAAATAAAGGCCTTCACTGTGCTCACGATTAAACTCCACATCCTAACCGTAAAAACAACTTCCCCAGTCCAACGTGAGATACTGCAGTGGACTAGCGTCCCCAAGAGCACATCTAAAACAAGACCTGATTTAAATACATCAAGAGATGGCATGACATTAGCCAATCTTGTGTCACAAAATTTTTGATATCTTAGGATTTTGGTACCCCAAAAAATAAAACAGCAGCGCTATTTTGTTAAAATCGAGGTAGTTTATCTAGAGTGGACGCTTACTAAAAGAGTAATATAGGTGTGACGTGTCATGGAGATGGACCTATAGGGCACTCATTACCAGGTACACACAAGAAAAATCTAGCTTCAAAACTGCCTTACGGAAGTAATTGGCACCAATAGACAATCTCATACTACTCCATAAAAGTGCTACTCAACCACACTGACAGAACCTAAGAGGAATTTATCCGATACTTCAATTGTCATCCATCTGTTCATGGTCCTGAAGTAAACTTGGTACTTGCTGCTTTTGAGGCAAAATCACCAAGCTGCAGTAACCTGGGCATCAAACAAGAATTGACATTCCACCAATAATTCCATCACCCAGTAGCCCATCTAAAGTAAACAGCAAACGAGGGTTGTGAAGGATGCAAACAAAAATTATTTATTGCAGTACATAACTCTAGTTCATAGAAATTCTACGCAGATTTGAGAACCAAAATCCATCCTGGATTCTCACAGCATCTATTATCAATAGCCATCCTTCGCATTCTGTTACTGTTTCACCTCAAAAGTCATCCTTTTCATCGGGAAGATTAACCATTCCACATTGTAGGGAACAACCATGATGTAGTGTCATCATTACTGCAGCTAATTTTCATAAATTTCTCAGGTGAAGAAATTGAAACTTCGAACCCTCATTTAAATAACGGTCACTTGCACAGAAAAAAATTGGCTGAATAAAGCCACATGCTTTGTCTATCGCCTCACTGATCATCCCGGCTCAAACAGAAAATTCATGGCTCAATGGCACCAAGTCATTGAAAACGTGATGGACAATAAGTGGTCAAATAAAACCATCCATTCAACTAGAGTCAGAACCAAATTGAAAACCTACCAAAATCCAGGAGAAAATGAATTTCTAAGAAGAATGTGACAAGAGACTAAATGATTTTCAAAGAACAAAATACTTACAGTGTATATTGGAGAGTATCCTTAGCAAACTGATAAGTAGATAATTACTGCCCGTTCATCTGTAGCTGGGGTACCGCTCTCTACGCTCTCTGGATGTGTCTTTCTTCTCCGTCTGTTATGACCTGCTAAACGCCTACGACAGCTCCGCTTACCTTCATCAAACTCTTGAAGAACATGAAACCTACTCAAATAGAATCAGATTGCATCCAACTAAAAGATGATTACTTTGCAGGGAAGGGAAGTGTCTAACTTTAATAGGCCATTTAAAACAGAAGATTTCCCATCCAAATCAGATCAAAGTGTTGACTGGGACCACAACGATGCGGTTCGCAACCCAATTACTTTTGCATGACAAATGCGTAAAAGGAAGAAACCAATTATAGGAATATTACGCATAGTTGTCACAATTATAAGAGTGTCCCACGTTCACAAACAAAATAACACCAGAAAAAGTCGATCAAGAAACAAACCTGCTACACTGCTGACAGAACCGTTGCATAACATTCCCAACCAAAGCTCTGGTAGCCTTAGAATGCACATCACAGACTTTATGTCGCCGGTGATAATCCTTAGCATTGCTCAAATCAGCTCGACAATCCTCCACTTGGCAGACAGCACGATTAGATGAAGGCCCCACAACTTTTGTTTTCTTCCCACTCTTGCCCTCCCACTTATCTGCATCGCCTTCTGTGATAGGGTACACGTGGCCACCCAGCTTCAGATGAAGCGATCCTGCTTCATCAGTCAACTCTTCATCTTCCCCATCAACACCCCTCCTCCTTTTCTCCAATTCCCTCTTGCCTTTGTCACTCCCGACAAACATTTCATCAGAACCAGATGATACACTGTTGGACACAATGGAGTTTGTGGGAATATCCGATCCTATAGGGAAGAACTGCCTGCTCCTACAATCGGAGGGCAGAGAATTGAGTGGTGCAGCGGTAAACAAGTCCCCGTCCCACTTCCAATCATTCAAATCCCATTCCACACTCCTCTTCCCAACAGCCTTCAAATCTGACACCACTGGACCATAATAATGGTAGGCCTTTCCCCCAATCTTGGCTTCCATGGTTGAAAACCCAAATCACCCAGAAACCAAAAAGCCAGAAATGGTAGATAGACAAGTCTCCAACAGCCAATTCCACGGACAGAAGAAGAAGAGATCAAACAAAACAAAAAAAAATTTTTTTTTTGATGTCACCCGCCGCCAATTAATGTCACTAAAAATCCAGAAAACCCGAGAAAGGGTAAACCCCACAAAGCCCAAAATACATCCTCCTCGAATCTTAATTACCAACACCAACTACATCTCCCCAAAAAGCCCGAATCCTCCTCCGACTCTTTTATTAAAGTATCTAAATTTCCGCAACTTAAGAACCCAGATCGTCTATGTATGGGTGCCTTTTTGTTTATTTTTGGGTTAATTATAGGAAATAGTTACAGTGTAGATGAACAACAACAACAACCACAAGAAACAGTGGTAAATTTTGTATACTAGTGGCAGAAGACAGTAGAAGAAAGTAAGCAGGGAGGGGGGGGGGGGTGTGGATAACTGAAAAGAAGAAACAGAACCTGGCGAGAAAGTAGGGAAGTGAAGATTTGATCCGGAAGACGTGCGGAGGTGGAAGCAGAAGAAGATCGCCGGCGATTTAGAGAGGGAAAGATAATATTTAGAGAGGAGAGAGAGAGAGAAAGGAGACAGGATTTAACAAATGGAACCAAACGCAGAAAAATAGCTGAGGGGAAAATCAGGTGGGTGGTGGGGTTGGGGGGATGGCAGGATGGAAAAAGAAAACAGGTAGTATAGGAAAAAGGAAAATATTTGAGGGACAGTTAGAAGAACGAAAGCACTGAAAACAAACAAATAATTTTTTATTTTTTTTTGTTTGCACCAGTAAAAGTGGGAGGATTCAGGACTCAGGACTGGTAAAAGAAATAATATGATGAATGCTGCAAATAGTTGGGTGGGTTGTAGATAATACTAGCAGTGCAACATGGTAATAACAGTTCTTTGTACCCATAGCCATAGCCATAGGATATATTAGTGGTTGGTTGTAGTACATGGTATGATTTGCATTAGGGAGTGCCATTTACAATAATATTATTCACTTAACCACTGCTCTGCCCTCTTCGAAACTCTTTTGTAGTACTCCCTGCCTCCCTGCCCTGCGTTGCGTTGTAAGTAGTGTATATATATATGACACACACACACATATACATATATATATATATATATATGGATCATGAGAGGCATTAAAAAGTCGTATTCTGGCAAATAAAAATGTTGAGCAACTGTCGCTGAGAAAGAAGTCGTATTATGGCAAATACCTGCAGTCAGAACAAAATACTCTACTTGTACAACTGTATACTCAATCCCTCCATCACATTCAATCCATTCGTCCGCGTGTCTCGGATTGTGTGTTGCTCCGTTTCCTGCTCGAATATCAAATTTTTTAAATGATAATTTTACTTGTATCGTAAATATATTTTTAATTTATATTTTATATATATTATATCACAAAAAATATTACAATTATTTTAAATAATATTTCAAACAAATCTATTAATATTATTCCGGCCTTATTTGGAATCTAAGTTTTTTGTCAAGTTTGTGTACTATAAGTTTTTTAAAAACTTTAACTATAGTAATCTCAAAAAATTTCTCAAATATACTTCAAAATATTCAAAAATCTACACATTTTAAAAAAAAACTTCTACAGTAAAATTTTAGATAAACTCCCAGGACTCCCAAAAAACGCTACTACTACTTTCTTTCTCTATGGATTTTGGATTGTTTGTATGATAATGATAATAACTAAAGTTTTCTCCTTCTCCTCGCGACGACCTTTTTTTTTCGGTCAAAACTCCTCGCCACGACCCGTAGAGCGTTATTATGTGTTTATTTTTTAAAAGAAAGAATGAGGTGAAGACTGAGGCGCGTGTAAGCTTCAAAACAGAAGCAGTTAGTGGCTCGGTCACTCGCCCGCGTTCCCACTCGCATCGCAGGTCCACTCATTTCAGGTTAACTTGACGTATTTTCATGTCAGCAAAGCTAATAAATCAAAAGATTAATAGTGTCTAAACACAACAACAAGGCAACATAAATATGATGAGTCTGCGCATTGAAATGATTACTTTCACGTCTTAGTTGATATTACCCCCGCCCCCCCAAAAATTTCCGTACGATAAACACAAATCATATATTAATTGCTGCCTGTTTGTTAGTGATTTTTGTTAAGCGTTCCTTTTTGTTTGCTTTGGCATCTATTTTTTAATCTCATATATCTCATATCAAAAAACTATTACATTAATATTTTTAAAAAAATTATTTTAAATAATCTCCTATCCAAACACACTTAATTGTGACGGAGAGTTACACATATTTTAAATAATCTCATATCTAAATACATCCTGGAATGAAGTGTGTTTTGATAGAGTATTACTTGAAATAATTACCATAACACTTTTTGTCGCGTAATGTATATGAGATAAAAAGATAGTTGAAAATATAAAAAGATGGATTGAGAAATGTGCTTATAACACAAGCATGAAATAATTCAGCAATCCAAATAGGGCTCACCGTACTTTGCATAACTTCTTAGAGGGAAAAAGTCAATACTACTAATAATTTCACCCCTTCGATTATACTATCTTTTTTTTCCCAATTGCATCACCCCCAACTAGGGGTGTTGGGTTTAGATCCGAACCAGATTCAGATTCGATAAATTTTTTTTGGGTTTGGGTTGAAAAATAATTCAAACATTCGAACCCCGTTTATTCTAACAAAAAACGGATTGGATACGAAATATAAGATTTCGACCAGTATTCGACTCGGAACCGAACAATATATTAATAATTATGAAATATAAATATTTCTAAATAATTTTTTTACCAAATTAACAATTTAGTGATGATTTTGTAAATTGATTTGTGGTTAGTTTTAAATTGACTATTGCGAATTATGTGTGATTTAATTTTGTAATTTGATTTGTTTAAATTTGGAGATTGGATTTGTAATTGATTTTGAAAATTTAAATTTTGAACCCTTTAAACCCGAATTCGACTCGGACCCGTTGGACCTGACTTCGGGACTTTAAAGTCAAAACCCGTCGGATATACAAATCGGGTTGGAACCGGGTCCACTACAGACAAACCGGATCCGGATTCGGGCCGTTGATACCCCTAACCCCAACTCCATTTAATGAATTAATCTCGCAATTTAAGTACAATGCGTGGCAACTAGAGTGCATTGGAAATCGTCATCGAGCCCTTGCTACTTGCTACCGAAAACCTTTAATATTTTGACATTAATTAAGACAACAAATCCAAAAACCTCCAAGTCTCTCGTATCAATCGGTACACGCACCACACCACGTGCAATGGACAAATAAGTACATTAAGCTACACATATGGGCTAGAATGGAGAGAGAGAGTTAAAAACAACATGCATAAAGCTACTCAAATTTGGTCTGGTTTGGTGGCGAGCTCTTGTTTGCGATTTAATTCAATTATTATCAAGTGGGTAATGTATGGTGGAAGGAGGATTGGTGGCTATTAGCTTTATGAGCTAGCCTTAAAATTTTAGTCCATTAGCGGACTTGATTTTGATCAAAGAGTAGTATTAAGTTGGATGCATTATTTCAAACTCAGTTGTCAAGAATTCAAACCAAGCTTAAAAAACTCGGTAGTGCTTTCGTTCGCTGAAAATCGTGTAGCAGTAGCCTGCATGGTATTCATTCCTAAAGGAGCTAGACTAGATAAGAGAGTGTAATATATTATTATCGTCAAATGGGGGAGGATGGTTAATTAAAAGGGAATGGACCAATAAAGGGAGGAAGCCAGGACTCCTAGTACGTGTTAATTGAGTTGGAGAAGTGAGCGAGAGATTGAGTCGTTTTGGGAAAAAAGCGAGGGTGGGAAAGACAGGCAATGGAAGAAATGTCTTCTAATATTAATATACTAGCAGTTGTACCGACCGATCGCGAGACGACTGATACGGTAAGCGCCAGGGCTCCTCATAAGTATTAAGGTAGGGCGTAAAATTGGTCTTCCAAAGAGGGCAAATCGATGAGAGTCTTTTTGTTGCTCTGGAGACGCCGGCCGCCTGAAACTGGAAAAATTGGAAAATATATATATGTATATGTAGAGAGGTTGATTGGTGTAACTGAAACATCATTATCATCATTATTAGCAGGGCAGGTGCGGGAAGGGAGTGGTTTATGTCAAAATATTTTGAGCCAAATGGAGAAAAAAAAAAGACAGCTAGGGAGCAACACAAGGAACGATGGTGGATTGGGCGGAGGGGGAGTCCAGCGCTTGGTTCTCTCATCTCCGTTGGTCTGGTCGATGCAGCAAGTAGTAGTAGACTAGTAGTAGCAGTACATATGAATTTGATTTGAGGAAGGGGACACGACGAAAGCGATGGTGATGATGATGATGATGAGGAGGAGGAGATAATGGGGAGGGGACCAACCACACACAGAAGAACGTAAGTGTGTGTGGGGGCAATTACTCTGCGAGTCGCGGGACCTGCCACAGTTGTCCTTCCTTGCTTGCTCGCGATGGCGGATTGGAATTGTCAATTTTTTCGTGGTCAGTGGTCGGTACGTAATGGCCATTTGCAGCAGATGCTTGCTGTCTGTATAAAAATCAAATCAGTACTACTAGTCTTCTGCTGCTGTTACATATAGGAATGCATTATTGCTTCTCTCGTCGTCCTCCATCGTTGTACTTGTACATATATCCGTCTCTCTGTGTCCGCTAATTCATTTCTGGAGAATTGGGGCATCGACACAAATACGTAGAGATATACATAGCAGTTGTTTGTTACTGCCGCCCTCGCACGCTATGCTGCCGTCAAGCTGCTTCAACTACTAATCGTTACTGACTCGCGTCTCTATCTGCTTTTGCTGCTGGTAGCATGCATGAGTACTAGTAATAGTTTCTTCCTCGTGTCATGAAATTCCAGTAGTGAGCTGCTATGGTAAAGAATCAACAGTCAGCAGTGAAGGACCATTTCGCCCCTCACCGCCCTCAGCTTGTTACGTCTCGTCCCCTCAGCTTTTTTTGATTTTTTTGAGTTTGTTAAATTTTGTGTATTACTCAATTAATAGTTATTGAATTTTAAGAAAACAAAAAAGAATTAAAATATGATGTTTGTGTAGGAGAAATAATAATATAATAAAAAATGTGACAGAAAGTGACACAGGATGTTGAACAGAAGATCCGTCGTTGCGGTCCCCTCGTCGATATATAATTATTCATTTTCTACATTGTAAGTGCACATCCGGGGGCGGGACTTTGTAGACTAGGATATAAACATTTAATTTGTAGCCACCGCGGCGGCCCCCTCTCCCCTCTCCTCGCTTTCTCTCTCTCTCTCTCGCAGAAAGAACAAAGAAGTTGAACAAGGAAAACTTTTACTCAGTTCTTAGGCTATGTCTTGACTTTGAACAGGAGCACTACCAAAATGAATAGAATAGATATTCCCTTGAGCATTCTGACTCAGGATTTGTTTGGACAGCCGATTATTTTTCCAAATATATTTGCTTATATCATCATTACAATTTCCAATACACCTTTTTATTTTTTCAATTATCTTTTTATCTCACATACATCACATCACAAAAAATACTACAGTAAAAATATCTCAAATAACTTACAATCCAAACAAACCTGTCTATCTGCCTTTCCACTACGTATGATTCTTGACGGACCCAAAATGTCGAAGCTGCCAAACGAATCGTTAAAGTCCATGACGTATGATTCTTAACGGACCCAAAAGAGATTGGGCGTCCAATCACAACAGGAATCCACCTTTAATCTATGCCCAGTCATGGGCTGCCATCAGCCAACCTCGTTATATTTATAGGCTTAATCGAAAGTTTTTTATTTTATCAAAGCGAAAAAGAAAAAAAAAAAAGAAGAAGAAGTAAGAGGCGAAGTAAAATATACTCCATGGAATTAAAATGAAAGATAAGAAAGTGAAAATAGGGAAAGTTTCGAATCAAACAAAAACTTTGCTTGATTGGTAATCGGAGGTTAGTAAAAACAGCAGTAAATGGAAAATGGGTGAGTCCAAAATTCCAAAGTGGGAAGTGGGGATGATTAAGAACAGATAAGAGGTTTGTAGAGTGGAGGGACGGACGCCATCCAAGTCCAACCACACAATCATCTCATGTCCACGTTGTCAAAGAGAGATAATTTCAGAAACCGCCTCCTTAGAAGTTTGCAATGATTGCAACTACCTCCGTTGAGGTTAGAAAAATTACAAAAGCTTCCCCATATGGGCATGTTTGGCAAGTGAATTTTTTGAGTATCTGTCTAAAAGTTTACTATAACTTATTATAAAAGTTTTTTAAAAAAATTTTTGAAGTGTGTTTTTTTGAATATTTTAAAGTATATAGTTTAAAAGATTTGAGAAATTTGTTAAGCTTACTGTGGCTAAAGTTTTTAAAAAACTTGTAGCAGGCAAACTTGGCAAAAAACTTATCCGCCAAACAAGGTAAGTTCTTGGTAACAAATGATGATGTAGGCACAAAAGGTCTAATGAATATCTTATATTGCACAAAATATATTAAATGACAAAAGAAATCAAATATCATCAATACTTGCTAATTACAGAATTTTAAGATAGTTCCTTGCAGCAAAATCTAGGCTATGTTCTAAGGCATCATTTTTTTAATGCGTGGACTTTTTTTTTTTGTTCCTCTTTGCTAAATAAGTCGTGAAGAAATAGTTTTTAACAAATGCATCCCTATTAATCGGTTATTTATAAACTAGGTAAGAAGTCCATTTAAATGAATTAGCAATTGAATACAATGTATTAGGTAAGATGAACTTAGAGGTTTTGGATAAGAAAATATTTGCAAAATGCTGTTTACTTTTTCCTTTGCACTCAATTTTCACTTAGAATTTGTAAAGTTGTCAATACTATTATAGTCTTTTTATTACACTAAGAGAGGTGGATTAGTGTAATTTTTCAAACCTCAAGGGAAGTGGCACAATTATCAGAGACCCGAGGGGAGGTTTATGAAATTATCCCTTTTAAAGAAAACGTGAATCCACAGTGCTGCACGCCAATCATGAAAATTTCCAAAGTAATTCTCCAGATGCCAGCCAGCTGTGGTTTGAAATTTTGAATGGGTACTCAGAAATGAAATGGACATCTATCCTCTAATAATTGTGTCCTTTTTTTAAAAAAAATTTATTATTATTATTATTTTTGTGGTGGTCTGGGGCCCAATAAAATGTTTCCTTCTCATTGGCCACCAATTAAAGTGCCCATTCTTCTTCTTCAACTTTTTTGTGTTGCTGATTGATTGTTTGATGGGTAATTCAGCTGGAGTCGAACACGCACATGAGAACCTTTGACCGTAAACGAACGAACGAACAAACTCCGCCCCATTGGCCCCATCTGATCTGAACGATCTATGAGTTGTGAGTTGTGACGCCGTCCCAATCATGGACTGAACCTCGTCCGCACTGACAAGTATTACGCCACATTTCTTCTTACGCGCTTCTTCCCTCCCAACACTCCCAACGACTAAATGCCTACTAGGACTCCTATTATTTGTATCTAGGATTTATACTACTCCAGTATTTTATACCCAGTAGCCCTTTTTTTTATTTTTCCTTTTTTATATATACTCCTATAAAAAATTATACTACTGCTGACCCAGTCTAGTCTAGCTGGTCCAGCCTTTATTCAGAAATTTTGCTTAGACTTTGTCCACCGGACCGCCACCCACATTTCCCCACTATACTGCCACTTCGCCCCTCTGCACAGCTACAGCTACCTTCCTTGCAACTGTAGCTAACTGCTTCGTGGTCTCGGTTCCTCCTCCCTCCCTAACACCCAAAAAAAGAGACAAAAAAAAAAAAAGGAAACCCACAGCTTCCACTCTTACTTAAACCGTCTGTTCTTTCTCCAGCGTTAATCTGCGCTGACCAGACTCCCCCAACAGCCAAAGGTGATTCTTTGCTTTATTTTCACCTCTTGAATTTTATTTTATTTTAATTTTTGGGAATTTCGCTCCAACCTGAGCCTTGATTACTTTGGAAAGATTGAATTTTTCTGGTTTAGGACTGTGAATGCCTTCGTTGATGATTATTTGCGGATGCTTTTATATACTTGTACTTTGCTGCAAATTAAGAAAGTAGGATTACAATTTTATTTTCGTGCTTCCGGGTTCCACTCCTCTTTTTTTTTATAATTATTTTTTTGGGAGGGAAAGGGTGAACCAGTGATAAATTTGCTTCTTTAGATACCGTCTTTGATTGATTGATTGATTGATTTGATTAATTCGCCTCTGTTTTTTTTTTTTTTGTATTTTTTTGTTACCGTTTAGCATGTGTGTCAGCGCCTAGATGTCCTCCTGAAATCCTGTGTCTTGTTCCTACCTGCCTGCTCTGCTCCTTTTCTATTTCTTCCGTTCTCCCCCTCCGTTTGACAAACTGCTATTCCGCCGAGATGATGCTTTCTTCTAAGTTTCCTATTGTCTTTTCATTTCATCCCAAGTGTAACATAACTTCTTCCAGCCTTTCCTGCTCATCTCTCGAGCTAAAACGCGTATCGTCCTTATTTTAATTCTCTGCATACGGTTTCTGAAGCATTGCAGCGCAATAGTTTCCAACTGGAGCTTGATTCATCTAATTGACTCTTTTCTTTTTTTGTTTTACGTATAAATAACCGCCCTTGTAGAGGACAAAATTTTGAACTAAGTGTGCACTTCTGTTACTTGCTGTACACTCACTTATTGACCTAAATGTTGCTTTGCGCTTGGCCTTATGCCTTACAACGAGATGCAGGCACCATGCGCACACCGGTGTAATTATCCCTAACACCAACTTGGATGTGTTCTGATCTTATATGTTACTCAAAACAACTTTTACCATCAGAATACTTGTCTTGTATCTAGAACCACTACTTTTGGCCATTTATATGGTGACTGTCCTTTAATTTTAAAAAAAATAATAATAATAATACGGACTTGCAATGAAGCAAATGCTTTTATGTTCTTATTTTTGAGCACCCATGGTTTATCTTTCATTTCTATAGTTAGTCATACTGCTTAACCAGATTACAAGGGAAAAACAGAGGTTGAAGAAAATAAACCATGAGCTGCTTCGGTTGTTGTTCGGAAGATGACATGCAAAAGACACATGATCATGGACCATTTACAGCAAATAACTTTGCAGGTGAGTTTCATTCTCGACTTGTATTTGTACTGAAATAGCTAATTCCATTCTATGTCACTTTGATGGGCTAGAGTGACCTGCTTGAATTTTTAACCTCTTAGTTTCTATTGAAAGCCGCCTCTTTTCTCCTTGAATATGATATAGAAAATGTACATAATTTGATTTCACCTGCCATGGCTTCATTTGGACATTTTTAATTAGGTTGTTGAAGAAAACTTTTGGCTTTTCTAAGCTACAAGGAGACATGCTTTGTCACAGTAATGTTGTGCGACTTAGCTGCTTGCTGTTCACTTGTTACTTTCCGCAATTCTCGTTAGTAAATCTTCGAAGGGACCTCATCACAATAAAACTTACAGTAAATGCTTTGAAGGTAATAATGCAGGCTTTCGTGTCCCAGAATCAGTTCCAAAGGACCAACCAGCCAAAAGGATCCAGCCAATTGCTGTCCCAGCTATTCCAGTTGATGAATTGAAGGACATCACAGACAACTTTGGTACAAATGCTTTGATTGGTGAGGGATCATATGGAAGGGTATACCATGGTGTCTTGAAAAGTGGCCAGGCTGCAGCCATAAAGAAGTTAGACTCAAGTAAGCAACCAGACCAGGATTTCTTGGAACAGGTTGGGGCCGTGAAGTTTAGTTTGTAATATTTTTCAAAAAAGGTACTTGATCTAGATAATTGATAATTACTACTTGTGCTATTTGGTGCATGGCTTTCCAGGTTTCTATGGTGTCAAGATTGAAACACGAAAATGTTGTTGGGCTTCTTGGTTATTCTGTGGATGGTGGTCTGCGTGTCTTAGCCTATGAGTATGCTCCCAATGGATCTCTGCATGATATTCTTCATGGTATGTTAAGAAAATATTTTCTTTTGATGAACTTAGACATTGCCACTGCAGCCGAGTGAAGATTGTTTTACACAGTAATTTGTGTAGGGAACTCCTTCATTTAGCCCTAGGCTAGCGAAGTTTCATAAAGACAATGAAAGAGTAAATATGATTAACCTTCTTTTCAAAGTTTTCCCTTTCTTATCTGGTACATATGACGGCATCAGTATTAATACTGATGCAATTGCAATTTTCAGCTGTCCTCTCGTTTGAATATGGTTTTGCATAATTAGAGTTTCTTTGGCACCTAAACAATGTCGAAACTTGAAAAGCATTTATAACTGCTTTGGAGGTACTATCCCTCTTTGCTGTTGCTTAATGCATGATGTTTATGCATCTGAGTAGATAAACACGTACTCCATCCTTAACAACTCAAGCTTTTAATGAGCTAGTAAATCTGCAATCATAGTGAGGTTCTTATAATCTGTTCTTCTCACGGAACACAGAAATCACTTCCACATTTTTTGGGCTCTTTGAGGGGTTTTCTTTTCTTCAAAGTGTAAAGGGGCAAGATCGAGGGAGTTATATAGATAGCCTTACTCTCTTTCAAGCTGCTTTAGCTTTAGAATAAGAAGGTGACTCAAACACGAAACAATGGCACTTTTTTGAAGTCGAACTTTCTATTGCAGTGGAAGAATGTTTGTGCACTTGCTTCTTCACAGTATGCCACTTAAGAAAACCGCAGGAAAAATTTTCCCCAGTCATGACTTTTGAACTCTCAATTTATTCGTCCAGTATTGTTGCTAGTCTCAATTGTGTTGAATTACTGTGCAACTGTGGATCCAGGACGAAAAGGTGTTAAAGGTGCTCAGCCAGGTCCAGTGCTATCTTGGGCCCAAAGGGTTAAAACTGCTGTTGGGGCTGCAAAAGGCCTCGAATATTTGCATGAAAAGGTGCAGCCTCATATTATCCACCGCGATATTAAGTCCAGCAATGTTTTACTTTTCGATGATGATGTCTCCAAAATTGCTGATTTTGATTTGTCAAATCAAGCCCCTGACATGGCAGCACGCCTTCATTCTACTCGAGTCCTGGGGACTTTTGGTTATCATGCTCCGGAGTAAGTGTTTCGTGTCTTGTATAGTGGTTATAGAGATAAACCTTTGTGCTGAGTTTTAGTTATTTTGAAGTTGGTCCGAGCCTGATTGATTTTGAGAGGCAGGTATGCAATGACTGGGCAGCTGAGTGCAAAGAGTGATGTTTACAGCTTTGGTGTTGTTCTTCTGGAGCTGTTGACTGGTCGTAAACCTGTGGATCATACGTTGCCACGAGGACAGCAGAGTCTCGTAACGTGGGTATGTGGTCTATCTCATTGGTCGTATTAGTGATGGAGGATTCTCTTGCTCTTTTTTTTTTTCCCCTCTTCTCCTAAGATTTGTTTGCACGGTGTCGGTCTCCATTTGGGATTCAATTAGAATTGATCATCAGCATTCTATAGTTGATGGTTTCACATTTAAATGAATTAGGCGACTCCGAAACTCAGTGAGGATAAGGTGAAGCAGTGTGTTGATGCTAGACTACAGGATCAATACCCTCCCAAGGCAGTTGCTAAGGTAATAATTACTGTTCTCTTTGGTCTAGAATCAGTCAGCGTCCTGAACATGTGAAGGGCCTCTGCTCTTTATTTTATGGTGCATTCCTTTCAAAGTTCATTTGCTCTTGAATACACCTAATTCGTGCCATCAGTCAGTCGGTTGATTTTTCTTCCTTTCAAAGCTCATTTGCTTGTGTTACGATGATTGGGTCCTCCAAAACAGATGGCTGCGGTCGCAGCCTTGTGCGTGCAATACGAAGCAGATTTCCGGCCAAACATGAGCATCGTAGTAAAAGCTCTGCAGCCTCTTATGAATGCTCGAAGTGGAGCTTCCAGTGAAACACCAAACCTGTGACTGCGCAAAGCCATTGGTTTGTTTGATTGATTTAAGCAACCGGCATGAAAGGAAGCAGACAGTCTAGTTTCATTCAGGCATTCACCCACAAAACTGTAGAGAGTTGGAATTGTTGATTTTCAATCGTCCCAAGTCCAACGTAAATACGCATTTGATTTTATAATTGTTTTTTTTTTTTATGAATCTCTTGTACACAATTTATTTTTCTTTGAAATTGAAGTATCAAAAGGGGATACTAACTGGTACTATATTGTATTGTATGGACTGAGTGATTCAAAGAGCAGAAAACCAAAAAAACAAAAGAATGAGGATGATATATTTATTGCTTTTTAGTTTTGTCAGAGACCCCATCTTTTTTTACACTTTATATAATGATGATAAGGGCCCTCATGCTTTAAATATCGGAATCTCTTTTGCAAACACTCCGTCTCTCAACTTTGGTATTATTATTATTATTATGATTGGCATGACCTTATTCGTGAAAATTGGAACCCATTATCTCTTTCAAGAAGCCTGCATTATGCGTCCGCGAATCACATCTATAATATCTATATCTATCTACTGGTGTTTGGGTGCGTGTGTGTAAATAACAGGATGGAAAGAAGAGACGAAGGCCTGCACAAACTTCTACTGTACTGCTCCCTCCCATCATCTTTATCTTTCTTATCTTCATCTATATAGGTACCAAAAAGGCAAAAACGATACAGTCCACCACAACAAGCTCACTTCCGAGCCTGCCTTTCCAACGAGAAGCAGCAGCTCACAACCTCATCATTTAGGATGGTTTTGCTAGCTGGGCAATGCTTAGCCGTCACTTCTTCTCAAAATCGGATTTTCGCTCCTATCTGTCTCGTCATTCTCCCTCTGAGAGCCTGGTTGATTTCTTCGTCTTCTACCACCCTGATTGTGCAACTGAGCCAAAGTCAAATCAATTATCAAACCTTAATAATGCTGGCATCTAAAATGACCTCCCACAAAAAAAGAGGAATTAGCAATGTCCAAAACTGACTGACTATACAGCAAAGGATATCCAAATGAGAAACAGATTCAGCTTTTAAAAGTTCAAACCAGACCTTTCGCAATACTGGATACTCTTCTGATTCAAGCATGCGAGCAACTTGACTCATCATGGGTCTCTTTTCAGCATCCGGATCAACACATCTTAAAGCCGTCAAAAGAGCCCGTTTGAGGGCTGTTGTAGGCGGCCTGGTCTCAATTGTGGGCTCAACAACTTCTTCAAAGCGTCTGCTCCCGACCATCACCTTGAGCCAGTCAACTAAGTTTACCTGAAACAACAACAACAACCCCAAAAAGAAAAAAACAAAAAACAAAAAATCAAAGGTGTAACTAATAGAGATACAAGATTCACTTTAGTTGAACCCACAATACATGTCAAGAAAATTTTGGATACAAGCGCGGTAGAGCTTCCAAGAAGGATAGTCCTTCTTGAAAAATCAAGCCTAGAGTATCTTAAACCATGAATAGATAGTAAAGATACAAATCTTTTTCATAATGCTGAGAAAATCTTCTATACTCGGAACCAATCATCATGATGTGTATTTCCAAACTTCTATATCAAACTTGGATACTGTAGGTTCAAGAAAACATTGGAAAACAGAGGAAGCGAAAGTAGATAAAGTACAGATTGTGATTGATTATGGCTCAAGATTGCAAAGTGTGGTTTCATATGATTCATGACAACTTTTATCTGAATCAAAACATTTTCAAGTTTAAACAATCCACTTCACCCCTTAGTAAAAGCATGCCACTTCTTCGGCCAAAACGTTCGATATTTATAGACAAACATATGTATATATGTTCCAACATTGCTGTCTATCATACCTCAGGTGCAGGGCGACCATAATCTACAGGATCTCTTCCAGTAATGGCTTCCAAGAGCACAACCCCAAAGCTATAAACATCACTCTTCTCATTTAGGAGGCCACTATTTGCATATTCAGGTGCTACATAACTATATGGGTTAAAAAAAGAGGGGGAGGGACAGAGAATGTCAGAAAAAGAAGAGCCGAGTTTGGGTTAATTGGAGAGCTTGTAAACAGAAAGCAGCAACTATATAAAGGAAACTTTGTCCAATTGAGATCGGATATCTGATATAAATACCCACCCAAAAGTACCCATAACTCTGGTTGTAATGTGACTTTTTCCAGCACCGAGCAGCTTAGCCAGACCAAAATCAGATAGTTTAGCATTGAAGTCATCATCAATGAGTATATTGCTTGACTTTATATCTCGATGCACCACTTTGGGCTCAATTGCCTCATGCAAATATGCAAGACTGCAAGAAGCATATCTCGTTTGCACTTAAAATGGAGCCTCAAAATAACTTCAAAGACAAGAAGAAGTTTGTAGATGGACTTACGCTTTTGCAGTGCCTACTAAAACTTTCATACGAGCCTCCCAAGTAAGATAACCACGATGGCTCATGGCTCCATGAAGCCATTGCTCTAGATTTCCATTGTTTACATATTCATATACCAACAACCTGAATTTTATAGGGAAGCCCAACAGAGGTAAAGTGAAGTTAGCTCGATAAATGAAAAAAGCCTTGAGGTTTAACCACCTGATCAGTAAATTTTAAGGGTTCAAACAAAATGCCATCTCATTTAAATCTGATGCACAAATGAAAAGAAGATGAAAGAGGTTTAAGCAGTAATGTGCCTGTGAGTTCCTTCAATACAGTAACCCAGAAGTCGAACTAAATTTTTGTGGCGGACATGACCAATAGCCTCAACTTCAACCCTGAATTCCTTCTCTGCTTGCCCTCTGGACATTTAGAAACAAGAGAAAAGGCTTCTTGTTAATTATTTATCAGGTTCTGTAGAATACTTGAGGTTACCTTATATAAACCCATCCGAGAACTTACATATTGTTGAGGATTTTTTTAACAGCAACAGGAGAGCCGTTTATCAGTCGGCCACGATAAACAACTCCATATCCACCCTCACCAATAACATTTTCCTTGCAAAATCTGTTGGTTGCAACTTCAAGGTCCCTAAGCGTAAACCAATGGCCCCAACCAAGGTGAGAAAACTCAGGAAGACCTGATAAAGGGGAAGAAACAGCTACTGGATGTGAATTATATATTGCTCCAGCGCCTCCCTTTTCCCCTGACTCACATGCGACACCTTCTTTCTCCAAATTAGTAAAGGAATCATATTGACTGCTATTATCAGCATTCATGGCCTTTTCACAGCTAAGAAGCTTATCTGAATCTTTATCACTAAACTTGTCCTGAAGGGTAAGGAAATCAATATCATGGGCAGCATAATTTTTGGCTGAATATTGGTCAACCTTGATCTCTTTAATTTCCTTTGATACCTTGGGAATTTGGCTAATTGGAAGAGTGGCACTGCCTCTTTTTGATCTTTTACGTGACAGACAAAATGGCAGAACCAAAACAATAAACACAAGGAACAAGCCCACAAAGATGGCTATTAAAACCCACACCTTAAGGTGAAAGATGTGAGTTCTCTTTGACAGTTCAAAGTTAAGGCCGGATGCCATTTTAAACAAATGAAAGCACCTGCAGAAAGAAAACCGAGACATCATGAAGAGAGTTTGCAGTGGTAACTAACCCATATAAATCGTGATGGCATTCTTGCTCTAGCTATTAATCACTTTTAATTCAAAACGCAATTTACTTTAGCCGAATTTATATTGCCCTTCTGTCTGCCCAGGTATACATTGTCTTGCATCAGCAAGAAGAAAAAGAACAGCACTACATAAGAGAAATGGTTGAGCAAAGGCAACCAATGAATCACAAAAAATAGTAGCTTGAACAATTTTCAGGAGCCACACAGCTCTGACATAAAACAGAGGGAGAGATTGCCCAAAAAATATGACGTTAAAGATGGAGCCAATACACATTATCCAAACACACGGGAGGACCGTATGCAGACTTTCAGAGACCAATCAAGAAAAGAAATTAGCAGCAACTGAAGCAGCAAACAGCAAAATGTTTCACATGTAATGAACAAAATCGCAATGAAATTCAAACAAAGCTTCAAACTTTTACCTTTATTTTGATGAGATTGAAGAACGAGGGACCTTTCTGTCCGATAGCTTTTTATTTTGACAACTTTACGGAGAAAACTCTGAACCCTAGATCTCTTCTTATGAGAGGAGGCCTGAAACACATTTGGAAATGTACGCAAGTTTAGGCTCCCAAATTAACTCCCACTTTATCAAGAATCCCAAGTATACAGGAACTTTTGCAGGATTTCCTTTATGGTTTCTCCTAAATGGGAATCCTGCTAAGAACTACTACTACTGCTGCTATTCTCTAGAACAAGCAAACTTGAATAAGTTAAGCAGTAGTCCAGTTGAAGAAAGCGGCCCTTTGGGGAAATTGAAGTAGTAATGGCAGAGGCCACATGGAAGTCTGGGAAGCAACGGTGGCGATATGAAAACTTAAAAGAAAAACAAAGGAATGCTATGCTACTAAGAAGAGGGCAGGGAGTTATCAGTGGTAGGTGAGGCCTCCTCTATCTTGGAACATACAGTAGAAGTGAAGCATGAAAGTTGAGGCCTACTTTATGGTTTGCTTTTCCCTTTTACGGGTTCATCCCAAAATTGAACTTGAAGGTGCCTCGAAGGTGACTCTGACAGATCATCAGAGTACTCAGAAAAAAAAAAAAAAAAATACTGCTACATATGATGGGCTAACTGCTGCTGTCCTATTTGTTCTGCTGTTGTTGTCCTACTAAGTAGTTATCCTCCACAAGAAGGCACTGCTGTATTACTACTTGAAAATTTAAACTAGCTTATTAACCAAAATTGTTTGAAAATAGTGTGAAATGGCATCAGTTTAGATTTATAAATTATACGCAGTAAGAGCCCACTAGTAATCGGTGCCATTGAGGATGAAAGCGAGGTGTTAGTACCAGTGGTAATTTCCATTGAAAGGTCAAATTGTACAAAGTCTATTAGCAGCGGCCCCAACCAAATGGCGAGTTCCAAACACACACACTCATGACGTCATACCTAGTTGTCAGACATCTTCCTCACTAAGAAATTTATCTAGGAAAAAAAAGGGTATAGCGGCGAAGGAACCTGGGAGAAGGGGGACGGGGGGTGGGGAAGCGGGATTGGTTTGAAATGGATTTTAATTTGAACAGCTCCTACTACTTAATGATTGGGAAATGCAACCTTAGCCCGGTCGGTTGGAAGTCAAAGAAACAGGCTGGATGGCCCTACCTGCCAGTTGCCAGTTTTAAGGAAGGTCCTTACTCTTTAATGGTAGCACAGTAGTTAATAGTGCTAACTCCCCAAAAAAACAGCACCTCCGGGGCCCGACTCCCGGGGGTAATCTCTCTCGTGGAAATGCTAGTAATGGGCTTTAATAGTACAAGTACCAAAAATGACTGGGAAAAGGAAAGAAGAAAAAGGTGCCGAAGACGAGGAAAGAAGGTGGATTTGGGTATACAGCTCGTCAATCATGATCATCTGGTGGGGGTGGGTTGATGAATGCGCCAAGTAAATCAGCAATAGACGATAGTTGTGCTACTGCCTACCCACCTACCAAAGACCCAAGAAAAAAAAAAAAAAGGGCAAAAAAGACAGACAAGGAGGAATGTATGTACGGTACCCTGCCTGCAGCCGAGCAGCCACTGAAAGTCTGAAACCCTTTGCTGGTTCCGGAGACAAATTACAACCAGCTGCCCAGACAAGTACAGTAGCACATCATCATTGCATACATGCATGGGCTAGAAAAAGAAAGTTGGCTGTTGTTTCCCTGCTAATAATTTGGTCAACCAAGCAAAGCAAGGTATAAAAATTAGCGGTAGAATTCACCAGATATTATGTCTTGTCTTGTGAGATGAATGAACATGTAACATCGACCGCTTCATTCTATAATATATTACAAACGTATGTATATATATATGTCCTCGTACAAACGTATGTATATATATATATATGTCCTCGTACTACTCGACTGCATCATTCTTTATTTATGGTTGGCGTGAAAGCCACTAGCTAGCCAGCTAGCTAGTATTTCTTCATTTCAAGCACCTCTTCCATGGTAGAGGTAGAGTTGATGAAGTAACCACAAAGATTTTCGGAAATGTATTAGTTTCCGCCGCCATTTCTTGAACCCCATTAAAATTTACCTACTTGAATTCTTCCGGAATAGAAATTCTTCAAGTGGAAAATAGTTCTCATCAACTAACTCTCTTCAATTCCATGCTCATACGTACAAATATGGATAATTTTGTCAATTCGTTCATCATACTGTTTATTCATATATTCATTCATTGTTGATACATCAAACTCGTACTGCTGTCAACCAAACATTTTGAGGAATCTTCAAACTTTTTTAAGGTTTTTCTCTCGCGGACGCAGCAGCATATATGTATATTGTTGTCTTCTGATGCACAGTCAACATCCGAGGGATAATAGAATTGCAAATGGTTAAGCTGCAAAGTGGTTGGTTGCCAATTAATTACAAACACGCGTGGCGTTGATACTAAAAGTACCCGAGTCAATCACGATTAGGGTCTGCTCGGAGTCGAGGTAACGTGTTCAAGAGTACTTTACATAATAGAATTTTTAAAAAAAGCATTCATTAAGTACTTAAGTGTTTTTAACTGTACTGTTTGGAGATATAGTTCAATAAGTCCTTATCGTATTAAATAATATGTAATTCAAAAATTTGAAATGTATTTATCTTTTTTATGTCATTCATAATATAAGATAAAATAATTAAATTTATTATTTTATTCTATAAAATACAAAAACTATTCTAAAAGCACCAAATTTTAATTGTACTTTTAATACCAAAGTTTCGCTTCTAATTTTATGGGATGAAATTTACTAAATGCCTTAAAAATACTTTCTTTTTTCACCTAGAGGCATTTTTTTTTTAATTTTAAAACCAAAAGCACTGCAACCCCAAATGAGGCCTTACTATACTACCGGCTGAGACTACTTTTTTGAAAAAAATAACGAAAAGGAACGGGGCTCTTGCACCCTTGTTGGAATCTTCTTCACAATGTTGTTTTTCTTTTTTCATTTTTTTTGCCCCTTCTGGGCCATCTTAGCTAGTTTAATCAATGTTAAGCATATATGGAAAGGAGTTTAGCAATGTAACTGACCTTAGAAAACCTCCTTTCTCACGGGGGAAAAAAAAGAAAGGAGGATCATGCTTAACAGTAATCCAAATAGGGTCATCCCAGGACCCAAATTCTACTACATTCGAGAAGGAGATTATCCCAGACAAGCTAACATGCAAATTCGGACGAGAGGATGTCGTAATTGGAGTACCTAGCTTTTTTAATTAGTAGTTACTAATTTAATTAGGCTTTTGCTGAAGCAGGTGGAAAGTTTGAGGACAGACAAGCAAACCTTAATTCTTAATAGCACTAGGGAATCAGTAGTATGTTTAGTTGTACAGGTGTTTGGCCTGAATTACTTGGTCTAATACACGACAGAATCCTTGTGGCATATACTCTTTTTAACACATATAGCAATTTCAATATGAGTGTATACGTACGTCTACGAACACGTTCATGGTGATGCTCTTTTTTTTTTTTTCTTTTAAGTGTAGTTTCCCTATATAACACATATATTCCAATCAACTCGCGAACTAATGAGTTAAATTTTTCTATGTTCAGCTCGAATTTGATAGCTCGATTTGGCAGACCTAAGCTCAACTTGAGCTTTGATCGAGCCAATTCGCGAATGACAATGTTCGTTTGCAGCCCTAATTTAGAAGCACAATTTTGTCATAAATTAATTTAGCCATCATTTGCAATAACCTCAAAGCATAAAATCCCAAAAGATTCAGTATGTACATAATTCGACTGCGTACTTTTTGTAGATGGGATCACCGTCTACAGATGATTTCACATCAGGCAAAGGTTGGTTACAAGTTGACAAACATTCTGTAAGTTCATGCAACCAACTGCAGAAAATTGGCGTCTGAGAAAAGCTGCCGGAAGGCAAACCAACCACCCACCCACCAGATGGAAAGATATAGGGGGCTTAAAAGACCACTGTGCATATCCACCCTGTTCAACAGGCTTGCATCTGATACGTACACATTTTCAGCAGTCCTAGATCAAAAAAAGCTTACACATAGAGTCATCGCCTTGACAACAATGCAAAATAAAGGGGGGTGTGAAAAAAAAAATATAAATCAGACCCGTGATTTACAGATAGAAAAACACAATATGATATGCACATCTCGAGTTAAGAATAGATTAGCACTATAAAACAACAGCAGCCCGCAAACATCATCTCTCACATTCACCAAAGGAAACTCACAGGACAGCACGAATTTGGTTGACGACATCCTTTGTTTTGATTTTACAAAAATTTACTCAATAGGTTGTCCCCGACTTCAGATACAATAATCTCCTCGTCGTGGGAGCAGGTGGAGCCAATCCCGGAATGTCACGTATGCTTTTGTTGTGGGGATTCACAATCTGAATTTCACAAATTCAGGTCAGATACAGCATTCAAGCAGGTCTTGAAAACAAGTTATTTACATTTCAAAGTGTACTAAGGCTGGCAATTCATGCAAATTTATGATACACAGGCGCTTAAAAAGCCAAAACACCAAAACAATCATTTATCTATCTCATTACTGCAGCTTGAGTTGCATATCAATACAACAAGCAAGTTATGGTACAATCACGTAGCAAAACAGTACAAGTTACCAAAAAAAGAAAAGAAGACATAATCTCTGCTAAGAACGGTTGTCTCAATGTAGATAAGACGAAGCATCAAGCAATATTATGTTTACTAAACAGGTAATAGTGTCTGCCTAACATTTATAACATGTCAAGGTAGATAAAAACAGAATTCAGATCATTGTGGAATCTTTTTAGGCAAGTCTTAGAAAGCCGCCTCTGTCAACAAAAGAAAGTTACCCAAGAAAAACAATGATAAGTGTTCTGCCATTGTGAAAATTAAAGATGGTGCTGTGTTTCATAATGTAAAAATAGCAAAACAACTACTTGAAAACATTGTAACCCAAAAACTAGAGAAATTACCTTCACAACGATTATGGCTATTACTCCACAGACAATGAGGAATAGAAAAAACATGATGCACTTGTCTGTGGCAACCTGAAAAGCATGAGAGGCTCAAACGATAAGATTAAGAGTAGCGAATATGTAAATCAAGGGAAAAGCACAAGAAACATACCTGCCTACCAATCTCCTTGACAAGCTGTGATGCCTTCTTTATTGAGAACTGAATTGTATCCAACTCATTAACAACGCGGCCCATTTGCTCAGTCTGTATGAATTTGGTATCGAGAAGATCAGAGAAATTTGATCCAGAAAATCTCAAAATGAACAAAAACTAGAGATTGAGCATTTACTCACTTGGCCCTTCAAAGTAGTAGCAGTTTGCGTTCCCACCTCAATGGTTTGATGAACAACCTACAAATTGGCGGTCACATTATAATTTTGAGAAATCTGTGTCATCTTAAAAGCATGCCACAGGCTCAAAGTTCATAATTCACCTGCTTGGAGCGTTCAATGGTCTGATCAGTTTCATTCATTGTCTTCATTCCAGCATTGACAAGCTCCTGATTGGACATCTCTGCACAATAATTGATTGAGTAAATAGCATATGTTGATATTACTCCCATATATTCCTTCAGAAATTGTCAGCATCTATCTGGAAACAAGTATTTTAACCGCCCAAAAGGCACCTTTTACTCATTTCTATTACATTAAAATAATGCCTGCCTAGCACATTACCTCTCGTTCTTCCCTATGCAATATTTGATTTTGAAAAGGAATCTCAAGGACAGAAGAGAAACATAGTTTAGGTACACAAGGAAAACATAGGACACTCGGCATTAAAATCATATGCCTGGTTTATATGCAGTTCAACCATATCATGCATCCTAGAAAGGGCACAGTAATTTCCATTCTTCACTTTTAAAAAGAAAGGCGCCCAATTATCCTCACTTTTAAACATTTAAAATAAGAAAGGAATAAGACAGAGTCTGCAGCTGGATGACAACTGAAGCCTAAAAAGCCATAGCCCTAACTAAAATGTTTGCACATGCATTAGATAATAGGTACAACCTAGTCTTAACATCTCCACATAGACATAGTTAAGAAAATAGAGTATACTCCCAGGCTTAGAAATTAGGCGTAACCTGATGCCATTTGAACGTTTTCCTCTGCTGTAGGTTCACTAGCACCTGCTCCCATATCAAAAAGTTCAACCCTTTTGTTGCCAAGACTGCTCATGTATCTGCAATAACACCAGACAGAGAGATTGGTAAACTAACAGAAACAAATTTATCAAACCAATAATTAATGACACCAGCAGAACCAGTATCAGTTGGAGTCAACTGCTATCGGCTTCACACAGTATTATCAAGAAATTTAGAATCAAAATAAAAATATTGTGAAGTTCTAAATACTTAATCTTTCCAAGGACACTAAATCCATGTCTTGATTCTGGACATACAGAATGATTTGAAAACCTACATCGTGTGCAAGCGTAACTGCTTGTGTCATTGTTCTTATTTGTTGTTGCATCGCTATTAATCCACCAGATGTATAACCACATACAGGTAATACGAATAGTAAACAACACCAGCAATGCAACACCATCAGCAGTTTGCACATTTAACAAGAAAAGAAAAGGGATTATCGTGCAAGAATAGGATTATTTTTGCAAATTGTAAGCTCCTAGTACCTGAGCAAAGATATTGGGATGCTTTTTGGGGGGTTTGACAACAATAGGATGCTGAACAAGTTTAGTTAAAGATCACGTACCATTTATGTTCATTGTAAGAAACTCTCAGACTAGCCAATAAAGTACACTGTTTCTACTCAATAGAAAATATCATATGTGGACGATGTGGTAAGATTCCACCAGAAAGAAAGCTATCCGTATGGAGGAAGATGTTGACAAGGTAACCAATTTAAGAGGCAATCAGAATCAAAAAGGGAAGTAGATAATTATCTGGCAAGACTGGAAAATATTTCTAGCAATAAAAGAAACAAATAAATGATTTGCAGTTCTATATGTATGATACACTTCAGATAACACAAATCCTTAATATGTCAAATTATTGTGTAAGAAGCAAAAGAACTGTACAATAGAACTCACGTTTTTCTCAAGGCTACATATGAGTTCAGCTCTTTGATCTGCAAAATAAGAGCAATTCAATATAGCAAAATCCGTGAGGCACATGCATGTCAATCCTCATGCTGAACCAACTCATAATCGTACACTGCTTAGCATAAAATTTATTTCCTACGGAATAGGAGTACAAGGTCCTAATATTTAGATGACACATGGTCTATACCAACAGATGAGCAGGCCAACCAGAGGTCTTTACAAAAAATTCAAGACTTCTCATGCACAGAAATAAATCACGCATTTGATTATAGACTCAGCTTTTTACCAAGTGATCAAAAAGTTCTCCTTAAATGATCCCTCAGTCTAACTGTATAATAAGCAACTAGGTCATCGACACCACAAAAATTGCCCAGCAACTACAGGACAGAGCCTTAAGGCTGCTACTGCACTATATGCCGAAGAAATGAGAACTGAAAGAGCTGTACTGTGAAACATGTTTTCAACGGTATGTTATGCCATCTTGATCCTGAAATGGGAGCTACAATAGGTTGAAAAGATATTTCAAAAAACACACTATGATATGGACTGTTTCTCAGGCAAAAATGTCATTAAAGAATTTGCACTTCCAATTAGAAACAAAAACAAGTTGGTAGGCACCACTTTGTCCCTAACATCCTCTGAAAACAGTTTCTAGTCACATTTGGCTCTTGACAAAATTCCAGAGTCTCACCATGGACTGCTTCTCATCATTGAGTTGCTTGTTAACTTCAGGAGGATTTCTACTCTCCTCATCCTTAATTTCACGATCAAACTCCTTGATTAACCTAAAATTATCACGAAAAGGGGAAAATAAGAAAATTTAGACACAGGAACCCGAAAATGCTTCACACCAGTAAACTCAGCAGCTCAATTCTCGGACAACAATACCAGAACGAATAAGTAATGAACAGTACCCATACCAAATATTACTATTTAATCCAGAACTCATTTGCTTTCCTCCTCATTCACAAGCTTTAACAGCCAATATGAGGTGACAAGAATCGAGTAAAAGACATGTTATAAAAACCATGACACAAGTATATCCAATCGACTAGAAAACAGAAACTAAGATGCCAAAAATGTTGAATAGTGGGTAAAACTGGATGCAAAGGGAAGCAAGGGAAAAAAAAAAGGAAATTCAGTCACCTTTTACACTCCCCTCATCTTGCCTGTAAGTTCTTCCAGCTGTTTGTTCTGCCTGTTGGAGTCCTTGATCTTATCCAGCTTTTGAAAGCCATTTCTGAACCCATTTGAGTTAAGAGCGATTGATCAGCAATCATCCAGCAGCAAAAGAAGCAAGTAATAAATTTTAGCAGCGCAAACATGAAAATGATCTCAGACGTACGGCATACATAATACGGGAGCAAAGACGTACATGTAACAGGTAAAAGGCAGATATAGGTTTATATTCGGCAGGAAGGATGCAAGATTATAATTAGGATAACTAAGAACCTGAATTGGGCACAACCACAAAGAATCAGAAATAACTAGTGACAGTCATTTAAAAACCAGTGTAGTTGATGAGATTGCGGCGGGGACATGGCTTTAGAAAAAACTGACGAAAGAAAAGGGGTTCGATGTAGAGGTCAGAGAATTGGGCATGCAAAAGTTGAATAAGCATAACTATCACAATTAACATTAGCATCCATCCTAGAAAAGTGTGGAAATGAGAGAAACGCGTACGATGGATAAATCGTAGTGAGAAGGAAATACTAATTGATCGCATAGAGAGGGAAAGAAATGAAGAATTGGAAGAATTACGCGAGGGCACGAAAAATTATCACGGATTTCACCGTGGATCTGCTCCATTTGAGGGCTCATCTGCAAGTCCAAATTGCTGGCCATAATCGTAAGTTGATGATGTTTTTTTTTTTTTTTGGGGTTTTGTGAATGGTCTGGCTGGCTTGAGAGGAACCCTAAATCCCCCGGGTCCCTAAGAAGGAAGATGAAGCAAAATCCCAAATTCTTTTTTGGACACGGCACTCGGCACGCACCTCTCCCTCAGAAAGAGAGAGAGAAACGAGAATGCGGCTTTCTCCAAAATCTCAGACCATCCCTTTTATGCAGAACAACGAAAAACTCGCAAGGAATGGTAAAAATTGGTACAAGAGATTGATCGTGGGAAATAGTGAAAGAATAAAACAGAACCCTAATCAGAAATAGTAGAAGGTAAAGAGGATAAAAGGAACAAAAAGGCGACGAAAAGAGAGAAGCAGCAGCAGCAGGAGGAGGAGGAGAAATCAAAATGCGGCCAAAGGCCCCTAGCCGTCGTGGGCCGTGGAGAACCAACAACAGCAGCGAGAAGAAGAAGGAGGAGGGAAAGAAGGATAGCCCAAAGGCTGGTCTTCTGCAGTGCAGCCTAGAGAGAGAGAGAGAGAGAGGAGGGCGGAGTGTGTTTTGGGGAGGACAAGGGTCCGAGAGTTGATTTTAGTTCCTTCTAGTATTAATTAATTAATTATATTTTTTTTTCAAAAAAAAAGGCTAATTATTATTGCGATTACGTACATTACAGGCTGCCTTTCTTTCTTCCTCTCTCTGCCCAATCCCTCCCTTTATCAGTCTGCGAAAAGCCAGTAGTAATGCTCCAAACTTCTTCTCTTTCTTTCCTGTTAGTATCATTTTATTGTCAATTTTTTGTGTAAAGAAAAGAAAATATATTTTTTACACAGCAACTCTGCCAGATTTTTTAAAAAAAAAGAAGAAGAAGAAGAAGACCTGAACAGCTAACAATTAGGACGGACAAAATATTTGCTAAATGGTAGCAGTGCAGAGTAGTTGAATATTTGCTTTTCTTTTTTTCCTTTATTGTTCCAAACAAAAATGTTTTCTGGAGCGTTGCCTGACTTTCCATACAACAGCTGCAGATCCTTCACTTCATCTTTCTTTCTTTAATTTAGCTGAGAATGTGTTTATTATGGTCACGCGTGCATGTGTTGTCAATTTGCCCTTTTGAAATAGCGGCTATGAAAAAAGAAAGAAGCACAAAAGATCCAAGAAGGCCAGGGGCATCATCTTATCAAGCTATCATCAACTCACTCTCTTTTCAAATTTACGGTGATCGATCCAAGATATTGGTTTTTCTCTCCCATTCCCCATTAGAATTAGATTGGACAGATTTTCACAAGTATGGCAGTCTTCCTGAGCCTCTTTCGCCCCAACCCAACCAACCATCAGTCAGTCAACCTTAAACAAGTTTTTGAAACGGCAGAACAAGTCAGTCATGTAGGATTTGTGCCTCTATCTGTCCAATCCATTATTATTATTATTAGTACTACGGAGACTTCTTCAAGGAAGGAGAGAGATAGTTGTAATCGGCAGTGAGAAGAAATCTCGGACGCAGTTTTCTATGAAAAAACACTGACTAATATTTTTTTTATTACTTTTTTGTTTTATATACATTAAATTGTTATATTTCAATTTTTTCGTTTTATAGAAAACAATTAATACTTCCAAAAAAAAATAGCAATAATGAGAATGAGATACTAGCGCACTCCATTTTCTATCAAAACTCAGAATGAATCCAAAACAATACGAGTACGTAAATACAAGTGCACCTGAGGTTCAGGGGGTAATACGTAAATAACTGCTAATAAAATACGGCTACTTAGCAGAGGCGTCCGTCCCGAATTCATTCGTTTGGTTGTTTTTGTTCTGTGGTTCGTTTTTTCCTCATTCCTCAACTCAAATCTCATCGTCATCACCGTTTCCGTTTTCCTTCTCACCAATCAGCCATGACCCACCACCACGGCACCACCTTGTCTTGTGACTTGTGAGTCGTGCGAGCGCTAGACAAAAGTACGTCCCCTCCCTCCTGCTACTGCTATTGATTTATTTCTTTATCCTACTTCTCAATCCTCTCACACTCAGCCGCCTCTGCATGTTTAATTTTGCCAACTTCCTTCATTCTTTCTTAGCAGTAGGACTCGGAGGAGGAGGAGGACGACGTCTACCTCTCTCTGTCTCCCAATTCTTTGATCAAATTAGGGCCGCCCCCCGCCTCTTCTTTCTTTCTTCTTTCTTTCATTTCACAAATTGTTTGTTGGGAAGCTTGGGGGAAACAAATCCCACCCCCCCCCCCCCCCCCAAAAGGAAAAAAGGACCAAAAGAAACAAAAAAAAAAGTTGTTATTTGGGTTGGTTGGGAGAAAATACTGGGAACCCAGAGGCATATTATGGCTGCCAAAAAGCTTCAGGAGACGCTGTCTAAGGGTGTGCTTGAAGAAGTTCATAGATATGGTGGAATGAAGCAAACCGGAGTCAGTCTCAGGTACATGATGGAATTCGGCTCCCGACCCACCCCCCGCAACCTCCTCCTTTCTGCTCAGTTCCTCCACAACGAGCTCTCCATTAGGATTGCCAGAAGGGCTCTTGAGCTCCAGTCCCTCCCCTATGGCTTATCCTCCAAACCTGCCGTTCTCAAAGTAGGTACCCTTTTCCCCATCTTTTCTTTTCCGCATCTTCTCTTTTCCGCGCACCCCCCTAGCCCCCCCAAAAAAAAGCCCCCGCCCCCCGTGGGAAGGGGGGGGGGGGGGGTTTCCCTTTTTTTTCTACAACATGTATTCAAGATTGGACATTTCAAGGAGCAAGGAATTTCATTCCACTTGGTTGTTTCTACAAGAAATTGTGGGGAACAATAAATAATTCATAACTATTCATGCAAGATTAATAATATAGCTATCTTCTACCAGAACACACCAACCACACCCCACTTTTGTTTCCTTGAGACCTTGAAGGAAAGATTTTGAAATGTGCTGTTAATTCTGTCTTATTGGGGCATATCGCATCTTTGTAGGAATTTAATGCCAGAGTAACAAGGAACTACTGCTAATGTTGCTTAGCAAGTAAATCCTCGAATGTAGCTCAATTCCTTTGAACTGATATTGTTGCTCATCCCTAGATTCATTGTCATGGCATCATGCTCTGAATTGGCAAGCATAATCAGGCTGGCGATCAATTTCCATTTGTCAGCATAAGTTCCAAACCTGGATCTTCCCCAAAATCATCCCGCCTTTAACAATATCATTGTTTCCCTCCTTAGGTGCGAGATTGGTATCTGGATTCTTTTCGTGATCTTAGATCCTTTCCAGAGATAAAAGACAAGAACGATGAGCTTGAATTCACTCAAATGATCAAGATGATTAAGGTGAGGCACAACAATGTTGTTCCCACGATGGCTTTGGGCGTCCAGCAGTTAAAGAAAGATCTAAAACCCAAGGTGGACTATCAGGATCTGGATGAGATTCACCAGTTTCTAGACCGTTTTTATATGTCAAGAATTGGGATCCGCATGCTCATTGGTTAGCCGCACATCCTACTTTTTACTTGCCTACTTTGTCTCATTTGGCTGCTGCATGGCAAATTCTGGCAGCGTTTTATGATCATTCTCATTTCTATCTTTAACTACACATATACTGAAATTGATTTTTTTTTTTTGGTCCTAATATGTTTCAACTCAGGGCAGCACGTGGCTTTGCATGATCCCAATCCTCCTCCTGATTGTGTGGGATATATACATACAAAGATGTCTCCTGTGGAGGTTGCTCGACATGCCAGTGAGGATGCCCGCTGCATTTGTTTCCGGGAGTATGGCAGTGCACCAGATGTTAATATTTATGGGGATCCTAATTTTACCTTTCCGTAAGTTGTTTGCTGACTAATTAGCTCTTGATCATATCTTTCAAGTTTGCTGCTTGGATTGCCAGATCCCTTTTTCCTCTTTTCATGATCTTCTTCCCTTTTTCTCAAAAGTCTGTAGTATGGCAGTATGCTGCATTATGTAGTACAAGTCGGAAATGCGATGCTTTGAGGTCCTGTTTGTTTTACACTCTTGATTAATGCGTTCTGCTTTGGCTACAGTTACGTACCTACACATCTGCATCTTATGGTTTTTGAGTTGGTTAAGAATTCTTTGCGTGCTGTTCAAGAGCGGTTTATGAATTCCGACAAGGTTGCACCCCCTATTCGTATAATCGTCGCTGACGGAATAGAGGATGTTACCATTAAGGCACGTCCTTTTACATATTTTTTTTTTCTTGTTTTGTATTTCAAAGTGCTGCTTTATATTTCCATTTCCATCCATCATTGACTTTTTTTTGATACACAGGTTTCTGATGAAGGCGGAGGAATTCCAAGAAGTGGCCTTCCTAAAATTTTTACATATCTCTACAGTACTGCGAAGAATCCCCTTGATGAGCAGGTGGACCTGGGAATCGCCGATACAACAACTATGGCTGGTTATGGATATGGACTTCCAATAAGCCGCTTGTATGCTCGGTATTTTGGGGGTGATTTACAGATTATATCCATGGAGGGATACGGTGCGTAACTGTTAAATTCTTTTGCAACTGGTGGCTTTCCAACTAGTTTAAATTTGCTGATTGCTGGTAGTCCTGTAGTTCTGCTTAAGAACTTTTGAGATTTACGCTGTAACGGCTTAAGATGTTATGATGAAGGAATGTTTGATTAGACGATGTTAAGATGGTGATAATGCGGGGATATCAGCTGACCAACACCCCCGTCATCAGAATGCACTCAAGTCACTAAAAGATACTATTTTTAAAGTTCCTGTCCTTTACAAGTTTAAAGAAGGAATAGGATGTTGATTGAAGAATGGCACAGTTGTGTTTATTTTATACAGTACCGTGCTTCTTTTTGCTGTAAATTGTCATCCTATGTTATTTTTAAGTTTAAAATGCAACTCTGATGTTCTGAATATTGGTGTTTTACTATCTCAGGGACGGATGCCTACCTTCACTTGTCTCGGCTTGGTGATTCGCAGGAGCCTTTGCCATGAGTTTAGGACTATGATTAAAACTTTTTCTCTCCCATGTAGCTGCATAGCTTCATTAAATACAAGTTTGCAGCACAAGGAACATAATGATGTCCGTTCAGATGTACTTCAGTTTTAAGTTCTAATTCCGATGTACTTGCCATCAGATATAATCAATCTCTAGGTGAACGAAGACGCCTTGGATTCTTGCACTTCTGTCGAAGTGCTCCATGGTTGAGTGCTGAATTCGACACTGATCATTTACGCTTTTGATCAAGTAGGTTTTGGCACTCCACCACAGACTCCATGTCTTGGTGCGCGTTGACCATGTCCATGCCTCACACTAATTCTTTTGAGATAGTAATGATAATACGATAGGATTATTCTGATAATTAACTTCGTATAGCAAGTGAATGGCGCCTCATCTGTCCTAATCCCTTGAGGTCGTGATTTTCTTTTAACAATGAACAACTCATCTCCAGGATTAACTCTACTCCTCCTTGTATCCTCAGTCTCACTTCCTACTAATGCACATAATGATGAATCAACAGAATATCTGAGCACAGAAAGAAACCCGTAATTCGATTGGCACAACAAAACGAAAATATGACACCTCTTATCTCATCAGTCGGCCAAAATCAATGAAGATTTTACAGGGTATATAGCAATATGACCTATCAAAATTTCGTGCGAGTTTGCTTTCTCTTCCTCCTCACACAAATGACGAGCAGAATAGTTCTTCACTTTCTAGATGAATTAAAAACTCAGTCAATGCCTCATTTGCTTAGCTCGCTTCATGGACTTCCGTCCTCTTATTTCCACTTGTCAACCCCAGCAGGTCGGTTTTGCTCTTCAATCTCTTGAACCTTGCGCTTCCTGCAGAGTGTTGTCAGGTTATAAAGAATAGGAAAATCGCCATAAAAGGCCAAAAGAAAAGAAGGATGGCAACTAGTCCGGCAGAACTTAGATGGCATGTACGAAATAACTAATAAGTCTCTTGGTTTCTCACTATTCAAAACAAACCACTAACGACGTTCCTTGAAACCAAGAATAACTTGTTAGAAGCAACAGTCCACCAGGACAGTGACCAGTGTAGATTTAGCTTACCATTTTTACCAACAATACTAATCCAGACAAGAAGTATGATGTGTAATGGCATAAACAAGTGTTGATTCCTTCCATACCTGTACAATGCAAGGTTAGAATCAGAGAGTAGCTCATCAGCAAGGGTAGCCTTCCTCTCCTTCTTGGTAAGTCGACCTGTATAGAATTCTGAGGCAGACTCTATTATAGTCCCCACCTGATCAAATATAAGACAGGCTCAATTACAGATTTTCCTTGACAAGTACTATTATAATTACAGGGCGTCCGGGAGGTACAGATATCTATACTATTAGACCACATATTCACACTATAGTCGATAGAATATCCTATAATACACCTTTTAATGTAATCCAAGATGAAAAAACAAGGACAAGGTAGTTGGACAGTACATGCAAATATGCAGTAAGGTATGTGGTGTGGATTGTACACAACCCCAAAAAAAAAAAGGAAAGATGATGAACGATGCATTATAGACTTGCCTGAAAGTATTTGGGAAGAGTTTTTGATCTCGAGTCACCCTTCTTGTAGTGTCTCTTGGGATCCATGGCATTCCTTAACTGAAACCACAAACAAGTTGTGATAGTCACAAACAAGTATCCATCTACAAGCACTACAATATAATTTCAGCCCCTGTGCGCTGCCCCCGCGGGGGGAGGGAGGGAGGGGGTGGGGGAAAGCATTTTAACATTCCTCTAAAACATTAAATCCATCTGCAGCAGTTTGCAGAGTCAATAAAGACAATAAAACCATTAGCAGAAATAGACAAAGAAGATAACAGGAAAGAGACTTTAGAGACACCGACTTAGAACAATATGAGAATTAACTGACAGTTTTCAAATGCATTAGGTCAAAATCAAGATGTCGTCATATGTCCAGATAACAAAACAAGATGCACCAGTGATGCTCTGTGATTTGACTGTTCTTTCGTGATAGACGGGATCTCACTTTGGAATACGAAACATAAGTATAGGTCTTAATCTGCTTTGTGCCATTTATTTGTTAAAGAGCAAAAGCGGACAGAGAATAATAAATGAAGGGCGAAGAAGCAAGAGAAGAGGAAGAAGAAGCTTGGAAGAAGAAGTCAAGAGACCTAAGTTTTTTATGAACCTAAAACTAAGAGGGAACAGCTTTTCATGTTAGTCGATGTTGACATTTGCACTAATGCGATGTAAAAAAGATTGAAGCAAAGACATGTACATCTCCCTTCAGGTAAAAAAGATTGAAGCAAAGACATGTACATCTCCCTTCAGGTCAGGCATCCTACAGAAGCTCAAAGGAGGAACTTTCTTCATTTTTTTTTTTTGGGGTCCAAACTAGAAGAAAAATACTACTACGACGATGTAGTCATACGAGTTTGTTGCGAAAGCAACAAAAATTGGCAGCTGCAGCTGAAGATAGAGAGAAAATGGCTGGAGTTGGAACTTGGAAGATGGGGTGGGAATTGGGATGCCTTGCTTTTCCTCTTTCTTTCTCATTTGCGAGCGGGAAAAAAGAAAACTTTCTAATTCACGAGTAAAAGAAAAGGGCAGGAAGGATAATTAGAGAGAAGGGAGAGGAGGCAAAGCGTGAAAGTAGCAAGTAAGGTTACCTTCAAGAGGTGGAGGTCTTTCTTTAACTCGGGAGTGAGAGTCGGAGCAGGCATGTCAAACCTAATTCAGGAATCAAAATCACCAGCTCAGTCCCACAAACCAAAAATCATAACAACAACAATAATAATAATAATAGCATGCGACGCTTCTCTGGGTAAAATCCTATTGAGATATTCACAAAACAAATAAATACGCACTACTAATAGGATTTAGTCATATAGGAGTTAAAAGAAAAGAAAGAAGAGGGTGATGGGGGGTGCGGGTTACCAATGCTTGCCAGCAGTGTGTCGGAGTTGTTTCCTGAGCAACTTATTGAGCTTTTTGGGGTCGTTAGGCGGAAGGTAGAGTCCATCTATGAGGTCGTCCTGTTGGGAGGAAAAAGAGGAGGGGCTTGTGCTAGTTTCGGCCCCCAAATGGTGGTGGCGGCGGCGGAGGTGGTTTCTGGACGAAGAAGCTGAAGCTGTATCTGGAACTGGAAGCCAAGGTAGCTTGGGTTCCCACGCTAGCCCAATTACTGCTGGTGCGTTGTTCTTGTTTCCTGATGCTGCTGCCATTCTCTCCAATACACAGATCCAAAAAGGAAAACCCAGAATACAGAGAGAGAGAGACAGAGAAGAAGAGAGGGGGGGAGGGGGGCGACAAAGGGAAGATTAGGGAATTTCCGCTTTGAGTCGGTGTCCTACCCAATTTGAAATAGGATAAATTACATTTACCTCCCCTGATGTTTAGTTAAACTACCAACAGTCTCCGAGGTTTGATCAAATTACATCTGCCTCCCTTATTAGTAACCGCGTCAATATCCTACTGTTAGAGGTTGCCAAATGACAAAATTATCCTTTGCAAATTCAATAAATTTGAAATGGAAAAGGAAAATGCAAAAAGGAATTAAAATTAAAAAAAAAAGAAAATAATTCAAGGAAAACAAGAATACAAATAAACAAAACCCACCAAATATAGAAGAAAATAGAAAAGAGAAATCATCAAAATCTCTCAACATATTTTAACTGTTACCAGTAGTGCACCACCGCCATCAGCATTAGCTTCTTTCCCTTTTTTTCTCTACCATTTCAATCTTGAATCTTTTTTATCATTATTTGAATGTTGTTATAAGATTGGAGTATTTTGTTGATAAGCATGGAAATTTATTTCTACGATTCATGGAGTTTGGATCTTAGGTTGAATCCTTTTGTGATAGCTTATATGTGATTACTATTTGTTCATTTTTTTTAGTTTGAAAAATTGGGATTTATGAGGTTTTTTATTTATGGTTGTTTGATTCCCTAATGTTTTCAGTTTCTGCCATATCTATCTGTTCCTCATTTTAAGGATAAATTTTTTTTTATAGGTTTCATCAAGATGTCTATTATTTGAGTGAGAAGAAACGGAGTAGTAGCCATTGCTTTCACTTTGTATAGCTGCTCTGCCATCACTTTTGATCAATTTAGAGGCAAGAATCATGTACTATTCAAGGAGGCGATTTTAATAGTGTAATTTCTCAATTTTGGTGGTGCTGCTGCTACCCGTAGTTCGCCGTGGTCGTTGCGGGTCAAAGTTGACGAAGAAGACTAAAGGTACAAGGAAGAAGAAATGAAAAAAAAGAGAAAGAAAATAAAAAATGATATATAATGGCTTTTAAGAGTGGGTATTATTGATTTTCATTGTCTATTTTACGCTGAAATCATCAAGATTGATAGTCAATGTTAGTTAACTAACAAGAAGGGGGTGTATGTTACAGTTTTAGTAGTTTGAAGGTTCATTTTGTTATTCGGTGAAACCTTAATGAGTGATTAGTAGTTTTGCTAAACCTCAAGGGATGTAAATGCAATTAACCCTTTGAAATAAATTCCAAAGGCAAATACGCAGAAGAGTAAAGAAAAACAGAATGCTTTTATAAATCACATTGTAGCTTTTAAAATGTATTTTAACAATTGATAAATTATAAATTATCCAAACAAGTAGAGCAATTTTGATAGATTTCAAAAATTGTGATTTGATTGTAATATTTATGTTTTTTTTTACTCCTACAAATTTAAATTTTAAATTTCAATAGTAACATATATATATGATTAAAAAGAAATGCTACACTGATAAAAAAAAAAAACTAAAGGGTATTTTAATTTCTTCAATAGATAAATATTTTAGAATATCCCAAAATGAAAAGCACGTTACTTTCAATGGAAGGGCTCAATCCAACCTACCATTTCACGGGAAAGGAAACAAGCTGCCAAAAAAAAAAAAAAAAGAGAGAGAGGAACCAACTACACTACATTCATCCTGAAAAAGTTAAACTATTTATTCCCGGCTCAAACCAAAATAACAAGATAAGATTAATCTTTTTGTAAAATTGGATTCTGGAGGAATACTGCTACATGAATTAAACTACAAAATCAATCTACAGTAACTCTCTATACAGCTGATTCCATTGTTCAAGTACATCCGACGGCCAGTCCGGCAAGGTAACTTAATCGCTTTGGTCATCGTCAAAGAAATTCGTATCACCCTCATCGTCACAGCCTCCACAGGCATGAGCAGGATTCACGTCCAAAGGTTCCACTATATCGGCCACTGTTACCATCTCCAAGGATCCCTTTCTGGAGTCTGCAGCATTTCCATCATCGTGATCCAATTCGTTCTCATACGTCTCCACATGCTCCATGTCACTATAGAGGATTTCCTGCAAAATATATTGTTAAGCAAATCTCTTGATGCCCCGACTACAGACGAATGAGTTCATAGGTCATAAAGAAAGTAAATGAATTACAGAAGACTCATGAGAGAGGAGTTAAAAGTGCAGGAGAAATAATAAGTTCCAACACTAGAATACGAAAAGCCTCACTCTGTCATGAAAGATCAGAAGTTTGACATGTTACACGTGAATATGTCTTGCAAATTCAGATTTGCATTTTATCAGACTTCCAATTTAATTTCGATTCCCAAATGAAGCACAGAAAACTATTTGATTCCAATTTAGCACGAGAAACAGTTACCTCATCTTCCAGTACGGCTTGCTTCTCCCTCTCCACTATCCAGTCATACAGTAAAGTTTCTTCCAGTACTCCATCGAGGGAAATCGAGTCACTGGACCTTTTCCATATCTGGCGCTCCCTAAGCCGCAAGTTGTAGTGAACATAGATTATGTCATTTAACCTTTTTTGGGCAATATGATTGTGCCTTTGGCTGTAAATCTGATCGAAAATGCTCCAGTTATGTTCACAACCAAAAGAGGAGCAAGTTTGGCTGAGTATGCGCACAGCTATTCGTTGGAGCTCCAGGCAATTTATACCATGTTGTTGCCACCATGCAGCTAAAAAAAGAACATATAGGTCAGCAAAGTTTGTAACTGATCAAATGGTGAATTATCAACTGTTTTAGGTTTTTGACAAGGGTGCTTGTGTATATGGATCAACATAAGAGAGAGCCATTTTCACACATGTATAGCAAGCATTCTGATGCAATAACCTGGATCAAGCTCTGTCCTGGTACTAATGGCCAAGTCAGTTCCAAAATCAGCTTTGGCAGCACCAAAGTCAGAAATCTGTCATGATTCATCAATGCATTGTCAAATATTCACCCATGGAGGGAAACGCAAAGATGGATTAGAAGAATGGAATTACAAGAATGGCCCTATAACTCAACAAAGAATAAACAGCTAAATACCTGCATGGACGCAGAAATCCTCTTTGTACTGTCTGCTTCAAGCCTAACAATGCATGCATTTAATCCACGTACAACATCTGGATGCTACAAAGATGTATACATAGTTCAAAAGAAAGAACAAGATCACTTGTGACCTTAAAAAGGACTCCAAAGAAGGCATCATTTCCTACCGGGACAAAATCAGGACGGTATCGATAGGATGGATTCAGGAAATAAGCAGCCAAATAAAGAGGATGGTGAAATAATAAATTCCAGTGACTATCTATCACATTCCAAAAAAGCCCATATTTACGTGCATCATCACCATGGTTGGCTTTGATTGCAATCTTTGCCCTAAACATGTCATTATAGATGAATGAAATGGAAAGGTTGTCTCCACCATTGACCTTCTGAAGCACTTCAACTATGGGGTCCACTGATTTCCGGACAAACTGGACCCTCTTCCAAAATGAGGCACTCAATACAATCTTCTCCACTTCTTTACCCTCCTCCAATTTTGAAAACCGAGATGAAAGCCATTTGTTCGATTGGAACATTCTTTTAAGACCAACCCTATGGTCCAACAAACTTTGCAGAGTAGTGAAATTTGAAGCACACCGAGTGACAGACGGCCTCAGAAGTTCTTGCCCGCCTGTAAATTCTTTTTTCATGAGCGTCAGCAACCACATTCGATTATAAATAAATTTTGTGATCCTTTGGCCTTTCTCCAAGCATTCTCCCACCCATTTTATTTTCACAAAATCCGAGAGCATTTGGTCAATACAATAGGCAGCACAAGGGGTCCAAAACAGGTTCCTCCTTTTCTCTTCAAGCATCTTCCCAGCAGCCTGATGGCTGGGTGTGTTCTCAGTAATAACCTGGAATACCATTTTCCAGTCAGGGAGACCAAATAAGTTTGGGCTTGGCAAGACGTAAATGAAGTTCAATGCCAGACAAACAAACAGAACAAAATACAACTGCAAAGCTAAAACAAGTGTATTACCTGGACAACATTTTCCTCACCCATCTCTTCAACCACTTTGTCGAGCAACTTAAACAAATATGTTGCATCATCAACAGCATTTGTAGCATCAACTGAACAAACAAAGTATGTTCCCCGAGGACAAGAAACCAAAATATTGATTAATGTCCTACCCTGTGTGTCTCGCCAACTGTCCGCCAAAACAGAACAGCCTGTAACAGCCCACGAAGCTCTGTATTCAGCAAGGTAGTTTCTGACAGTGAATATTTCATCTTGCAAAATCGACCAGATAAAACTCGGCTTGAAGGAGCCACAAAATCTTGTCCATATTGACCCACCAAGTCCAGCATCTTGTGGAAATAGGGGGAGTTTGCTGCATGTGCAGGAACACCAGCATGGTAGAAGAATTTGCAGATAGCAGACACAACTTCCTTGCGGGATTTTCTGCTAGAAAGCTGTTCTTGGTTGCTTGCTAGAAGCTTGAATCTGAGTTTTGGGTGTCTTTAGGACAATGGCATCAAATCTTGGTCTTTTTGACAAAGATTCAGAACTCGTAGCGTGAAACATCCCTTTGACCGCTCTTCTTACATCACTTCCCAACCTTTTATCACGAACTAAAGCTTTTTCACTGCTCAAGTGGTGTATGGCTTCTACTTCTTGCTCTTCCTCTTCTTCATTATCTGAATTCATGTAAAAAGCCGAAATTTCTCTAGTATCAGGTCGCCTGTGCCTCCTCCCTGTACGATGCCATTTCATGTTTTCTTTCATCTTGAGGTATACCTCTTCTGGAGCACTTTTACAAGGAGCAACTTCTCCAGGTATTCGAGCCAGGTGCTGTTTGAATCGGTTAATTCCCCCACTGACTATTTTCTCACAGTAATTGCATTTCACCTTCTTCTTCCTCTCATCTTGCGGAACGCCATACTCCCAACCAGGATCGACATAGCCCAAGGACCGGAGAGGAGTCATGTTAATCACTAAACCCTTGTCACTCACCAAATGCTTCCCTTTGTTCTTATATCCAGCATGATCTTCCTCCTCTACGTCGTCAGCAGCATGGAAATTCAAATAAGATTGTTCCTCATATTCCACCTGCCTTGATTTCTTACTAAAACGGCAACCTTCTAGGTTTTCTCTCATTTTTAGGCATACTTCGTCTGGGGCCTTGTCACAATAGGTTACTTCTCCAGAAAGCCGAGCCAAATGCTGCTTCAATCTATATATCCCACCACTGACTACTTTACCACAATAGTTGCATCTGACTTTCTTCTTTTTCTCATCTTGAGCCACGCCATGCTCCCATCCAGGATCTAGGAATCCACCAGAGCGAAGAGACGCCATCTTCAAGAGCATTTGGAGGGCTGTCCTCCAGCCGCTCTCAAGGTAATCTCATTGCGCTGGAAGCGAAACAAGCCGAATATAAATGACAGGAACAACAAAACCCTTTTCGCTGTCGAGAAGAAAAAGTCTCGCTCTTCCCTTGCACGTATAGCAAAATCCAGAGTCAATAAGATCAATTTTGAAAAGTTCACTAGATAAACTTCCACATAAAATAGCACATTATGAGAGGAGATGCTATAGAGTTTTCAGGTCTTGAAAATTGTTCACAAAGACGAATAGGAAATGCGGTTTGGCAATGTACTCTGATTATTTGATGCCAGACACACAAGATTCAGGCTGAATACTTTATGTGAAACACACTAGAGAGCCGCAACAGAAACAGTTGTTGAACAATAAAAATGTAGAAAAAATGAGAGAACAGGGACAGAGGACCGTGGATGTTCAAAGTATGAATTGGCAAGAGAGAGTGAGGAAGAGCATCAGATTCATCAGATTCACGCAAAGCAGCGGAGATGTGGCAACAATAACAACTACAGTATTGTCCCATTCCCATTCGTTGCATGTTACAATGAAGCTGACAGTGAAAATCTCACACTATGAATGACACGCATAACATCGCAAAACAAGCTAAACAATCAAAGCCAAAACAAGCTAGTACTTAAAAGGATTCCCTCCACACACACAAACCCCCCCCCCCCCAACCCCCTCTTCCAAAAAAAAAAAAACCAAAGAAAAATGCCCACACAAGCAGCATAAATCAGTGGAACTTCCTAGTACTTAAAAGGAAACGAAACTAAGGAGACTTTTGTTGAAGAGAGAGCAAATGGGAGGAAAATCGCCAAAACTAAAATGCCTCGAAAGCTAAAAGGATCTTCCTATACAGTATGACACCCCAGCAAAAGCGATTTAAAATTGGCGCTAAAAAAAAATTAAAACGACATGATTTGACTGAAAGTGAAATTACAGAATAAAATCCACCAGCACAAAAATTGCATCTTTATATCGAAAAAAATATAAAATATAACAAGTAGGAGTACGTAATCGAAATAATAATCAGAACTTAAGTATAGGGAGAAACAAAATTTTATAAGAAAAGAAAAGAAAAGGAAGAAAGAAGTGAAATTGAATACCTGAAAATTGAGCTGGAGAGGAGACCTCCTCAGCAAAAACTAAATTGCAATTGAGAGGAAAAGGAATTAGGGGATTGTGAGTGTTCAATCCCAGGGATCATTTCAAGAAAACGAATAATTAAATTTTAATCATAGAAAATGGGGGGATAATATGACAGAAAATTGTGGGTATGGAGGTTGGAATATGCAAGGATCGGGATAGAACGAGTTGAGATCGTCGGAATCGTGAGTCTCCGAGTGAAACCCTGGGTTGAGGTGTTTCGTTTTGGGAGGGGCCGCTTTTTAGGGTTACGCTATATTTTATTTTAATTCTACAAATAACTACTGCTACTGCTACTACTCCTTCCTCTGATGTAGTATATAGTAGTAATGGACAGGGGCACAAACGGTTGCAGGTGCAACCGTTTCTGACGGTTTTGGTCATTTTTAACAGCACGTAATTTTGGTTACACACGACGTAACTTTTTTTGCACAACATGTAACTTTAGTACAAAAATTTGCGGGTCCCACACATGGTGTGAAAATCGATGTACAACTTGTTATCTGGATCGCACATTTTTTTTTGACCAAAATCTGACCGTGAACAGTTCAGGACCACTCTTGCCCCTCATCCAATAGTAATATACATAAACTAGTTTTTGTTGAATGGAAATTGTTTAAAAATAATATATATATATATATATATTTATTTATAAAACAGCTTAACTCACTCCCTCCTTTGAGTATTTATAATTACAATAAATCCCCCCTCGAGTATGTGTAATTCTAATAAACAAAATTTTGGTCTTCTGTGCTCTAATACAAAGATGACAATAACCTTATCTAAGGAACAACATTATCGAGTGAAGATCCAAAATGCGACGACATTCTTACATGTTTTGTGACTTTTTCTTGTATGAACAATATTTCGAGAAACTCGCCCCAAAAGTAAGACTTTGCTTGATTTACTATCGTAAACAAAAGCTCAAAAGAAAAATAGAAAAACAGAAATCACTTTTTTACACCGCAATGATTCTTGCCGAAAAGGCATGTAGAGAGATTTTTTTTTTTTAATTTTGAAAAAAAAAGTGTTAGTCATTGCAACGGGTGGGGCTTGGAGGAGGATTGGGCTGGGTGTGGTGAAGTGTTGTAATTGGGCTCTTACGATTATTGGGCTCTCCCAAAAATGAAAAGGGTTGGTATGGGGAAGCCGTCGTCTCCGGACCGGAGTGTGGGCGGTGGAGATCATTTTGTTTCATTTTCCCGGCTGTAAAACCCTACTCAGTTCTGAGAACTCCCCACTTAAACTCTTCTTCTCCTATTTAATTTTTTTTTTACCCCTTTTCTTTGTTTGTGACTTGTGAGTAATGGTACATGATGCTGGTGTTGTAGTTGGAGTTTTGAGTATTTCATTTTTTTGATCCATCAAACCCCCGAATCAACTCTCCGCCTGCTATTCTATTCTCGGTAATGGATAATAATCTGTCAATTTCTAACCTTCATCGTCGTCGTCGTCGTCGTCGTCTGACTGTCTGACCGATTCAAGTGTACGAGTAGAACGCAACGCCGGTGGTGCTGCTCCAAAGTCCAACCTGCTCCATTTTTGCTTTAGAAGATTAGATTAAATTCAACGGAATTTCGCCCGCCCCACAGCCATGTCCTGGGCATCCAGGGGCCTCATTTGTCGTCTCCGCCTCTTCTCCATCTCAGACGGCCTCACCACCACTCCTAACTGGAGATTCTTCAGCGCCCAACCTTTACGTGTGGATGAACTACAAGAGAACAGCAGCAGCTCCTCTCGCGTCATCGAAGCCAAATCTCGGGTCATGACTCCTAACTCCAAAAGGCCCGGAGCCATTGCCGTCAAGTGTGGTATGACCGCTCTCTGGGACAAATGGGGCGCTCGCCTTCCTATCACCATCCTTCATATGGATGATAACATCGTCTCTCAAGTCAAAACCCCCGAAATAGAAGGCATATCTGCCCTCCAGGTAACCCCCGCTCCGCCCGCGCCCTTCCCGTCCCCTCCCCCACAGTTTCCTCTCTCTCTCTAAATTTGATTGATTTCCCTGCAGGAACGTGTTGTTCTTTTATTCTTGCATTATTTAGGACTTTGAGCCATGCTAACAATTCCTGGAGTATTTTGTTATGCCATCTCGATATCATTTCATTTCTTTCCGCTTTTCTTTTACACCCAGACTCGTGGTATGCTAGCTGGTTTTGGTACTAGCTACTAGCGGCTGAAGTAGTAATTTGTTTTGGATGGGTTCTTTACTGCCACCCATCATCCTTTTCTGTTTTCTTACTTAGATTGGATGCGGCCACAAAAAAGAGAAGCATTTGACGAAGCCGGTGGTGGGCCACTTTAGAGCTCAAGGTGTCCCCATGAAAAGGAAGTTAAGGGAGTTCCCCGTCACTGAGGATGCTTTGCTCCCTGTTGGTACTCACATTGGTGTTCGTCATTTTGTTCCTGGGCAGTTTGTGGATGTCACTGGCATTTCTAGGGGGAAAGGCTTTCAGGTTAGTCAGCACACGCTTTTTCATAACCTTTTAATTCTAATTGAGGATCAACTCCCATTTGAAGCCGCTTTTATAAAGTTGTGTTGCTACACCAATTCTGCATGAACCTGACTAGACAATTTTTCTTGAGGATCTATCTCTTTTTTATGTTTCCTCAATCTACCAAAGCACTGATCTTTTGATTGCCACAAGTTCACACATAAATATATTCCAGGTTGTCATAATGCTGTTTGCTGATATAATGTGGCTGTACCTATTGCTGCTATCTATTCCGGTCTGGCATTATGAAGTACTAAATAAAGCTTTGTTCCATCTGACCATTTTAAGATTCTTAAATAAAATCTGTATGCGATAACTCATCAGGATGCATTTGAAACTCTGTCTTGGTTGTCTTGAGGAGAAATTCCATTTCTTGTAGAATATTTACGACTGAATTCTGGTTTGGAAATTGAGTTCTAAAGCTGGTGTTATTTCTTGTTCTTCTTTTGGTTGGTCTAGGGTGGGATGAAAAGATGGGGGTTTAAAGGAATGCCAGCTTCTCATGGTGCTTCATTATCGCATCGAAGTATTGGTTCTACAGGTCAAAGGGACGCTCCTGGAAAGGTACCTTGTGGCCTGCAAATAAGCTATATGTTAATCTGATGCTGTCTGTAGTTCATATGGTTATCTCTAGTCTCACAACTCTGATTTTGTGGTTATTTGAAGCATTGCTTCTAATGGTCTTCCTTATTATTTCTGTTGGCTCTTCTGCAATCATTAAGTTTTGCTAACTTTGCTCTTTGCTCTAAACATTTATAGCTGGATGTTTAAGCAATAAAAAAGTCTAATGTTCAGGGAAGTAGTACATGTTATTTGGAAATATGTATAAGGAGTATCCCTATGGCAACATTACAAGGGAAGAGATGCATGCATGTCTTTGTATATTAGCTTCTCAAATTTGGAAGAATAGCTCCCACTTAATCTGGTTTTGTTTCAAAAAGCATTCTTCATTTTCAGGAATGCAAGTCATATAAGTTGTAGAAACATTTCAGTGTTGCTCCAGCTTGATTTTCCTTATATAAGGATATATTCTTCCTCTTTCGTTGTCATAAGGATGACACAAACATTAGATACTTTTCATGTGAGCATTTCTGGTATTGCAGTCATATAACGTTCTCTATCCTTAAAGAAGTGATCAGGTTTTATTAATGTTGATTGACTGACACAAAGTCAAGGCGTTGTCTATTTGGCCTGTCTTTTTTTAACAGTCTTTAACTAAATCCTTTCATGTTAACTGCATTCCGTCTTTTGGATGCCTATTGGCAATTGATACCATGAATGCCTTCTGTACTACGTTAAGTTATCAAAGGTGAAGGTGCAGAAGCACTTGTCTGTAGTTGTTCCCTGGCAGGCGATCTTGTAGCCATGCTCCTTGAGAGCCTTGGCATCAGGCACTAGGCATAGGGCACAAATTACTGTTTAATTGTGCCTCACTGCATCATCGATTTTTACTAATGTTTTAGTTTCTGTCTCTCCAAGGTTAACTTGTACTTATATTACTTGGGGGATAAGGATTTCTTTTATACCAAATTTTGGATCGTTAACTTCGTGCTGTATGAAGACTTCAATTTTAATACATGTTTTACTGTTATTTCCCCAGCTCTTTTTTGCGAAGCCAGTCAATTTTTTCCTCCTCCTGCCTCAATTTTTATTTCTCCCATCTCTTATCTTTCTCTTGTTTTATCGCCCCTCCCTCATCTGTAGCTCTCCATCTCCTTTTACTTCTTCTTTCCCTCTCTCTCTCGTCTCATTACCACGCTTTTTGTTTATACTTCTTTTGCTTTTCAGTGAAATATTGCCCCCCCCCTTTTCTATTCCGGCGGTTGCGTGTGGCTGATCATCCTCTCGGACCAGCTACTGATCATTGTCTTCTCTCTTCTTTGGTATTATGCGGGCATTGTCTTGTGCTTAAACCGTAGGATAACTATGTTATATGACAAGGTCCAGGGCTGATGGCATCGCTGATTTTTGGCATTAAAAAATGTGGAAGGCATCTTACTTTTTGGCCTACCACTGATTTGGTATATATGCTATAGTGTCAATAAGCAGATATGGTTTTAGATAGGTGTAATCTCATTTGGGACAGGTGATTATGGTTACTGAAGGCTACACTAGCATGTATATTATCCAGAATGGTACTTTGAAGCCTATGGAAACTCTATCTGGGGTTAGTTGGGAGGAGGGAGTTGGCTTGTGTTGATTGGCCTATGTGATTTTTTTTTTTTTTGGCATTCATTCATTCTTGCAGACTGCTCTTAGAACAGTAGAGATAAAAGCACAATGCCTAAGTGATCCTTCTTATTGTGTACTGTTGTTTTTATTATTTCCCCATATAACCCTTTCTACAGTTTTAGTTGCCATAATTTTTTTTGTTGTTTTGATTTTGTCTGTGCTTTGGCTTTTAATTTCTTGTCTCAATATTAATTTTTCATCAACCATATCACTTTATTTTCTATTTTACATGTCTTTGAGAAGGTATGAAGAAATTGAGTGCAGTCTTTCAAACTCCAACTCTTTTCCAACTCTGGCTGATTATGGGTTTTTAGGACTTCACATTCTGATTGGAGATGTATTGTTAATTATAGAATCTTCTTGCGTGATGCGTGATGCGTGGTGCTTGGATCTTTTATCTGTCACAATTTATGAAATTAGAATAAGCTATCTCCTGACTCCTGAGCATGTTGGTCCTTTTGTCTTGTACTGCCAGAAGTTCCAACTCTTTTGTTCACTGTTCAGTGTACTGGAATGCTTACTACAATGTAATTGTTTATTGTAAATCACTAATTTACGTAGGAAGAGAAGTTTCAAAAATACATGGTTCAGTAAAAACAGTATTATGAACATGTTGAGGCACAACTTTTAATCTCTTTTACGTAACAGGTGTTTAAGGGCAAAAAGATGCCTGGACGCATGGGTGGGAAACAAAGAACAGTAAAAAATATTTGGGTTTACAAAATTGACCCAGCCAGGAATCTGATGTGGGTGAAAGGCCAGGTAACTTACCCCTTTCTGAGAATGAGCACTTGGATTTGAGTTTAAAAGCAGTTATATTGTTGATCCAATTATCTGCCTCTTTAAGTTGTAACACTTGTCAAAATTCGGTTGTAAATTTTTCTCAATCATAGTAATGGCATTGAAGAATTACTCGGCTGGCTCTCTAGAACTAGTACAACGGTTATTCCTCATTGCCAACGATCTGAAGCTCATTTCCCATCTCTGTCCTAATGTTGCAATTCGGAACCGGGGGGCATATAATTTTAATTTTTGTCTTTTAGATTAATGTAACATTCCCATTTTCTTTCAGGTTCCGGGTGCCACAGGAAACTTTGTGTTTATAAAAGATTCAGTGTTCAGAAAACCTGATATATCAACACTGCCATTCCCAACGTATTTTGCCCCAGAAGATGAAGATTTATCTGAGTTGGAACCTCTGATAGCTGATCTTGGTGATACAGATCCATTCATGGCTGCTGACTAGTCAGAGAACTAGCTGTGAACAAACTTATTATCATCACCAGGTTGAAGATGCTTACCGTCCATTGTGGTTTTCTTAGGCTTTTTTGGCATCTGAGAAGGATGCTGGTGCATGGGAAGTCGAGTCTTTGATTGCACAAGGCATGTCTTTCCAGTTAGAAAGGTTGTTTTTGAAGCTTTTGTCAAATGAATGCCATTATGGATTTTTAGTTGATTGTATCCTGTTGCTTTAACAACCATAAAACTGTCACAACAAAATTTTTCTTTTAGAATTTACAAGATTCAGTATTTACTTTTGCCTGAGGAGAAACGTCTAGGATCTAGCAAAGATTTGGAGATATTTGTTCCACCTTTTTGGAACGAATTAGTTGTTTGTGCGTACCCAGAGTTCGTTTGTTTTGATTTTCCTCGTCTATGTTTTTTAGTTGTGTCGAACTAATTGATGGGTGTTTCTTGTGAACGTTCGGATTGAATCAGATGATCCAAGACAAGGGCTATGCCCTCGGCCTCCTATCAAACATGGCAAGACCATTTAATCACTTGGATTGTACATTTGTTGAAGGCATACCTACCATTCACGATCATGTTTGTCACCTGAAGTGGACATCACTTACACACACACACAAAAACTTGTTATGCTATAGAACAAAACTTGTTTTCCATTTTTAAAGTCTCGAGGGCCTCGAGAAAATTCTGAACATAGCAGCAGATTTCTGTAACAGAGAAAATGGCATGGAAGGTATGTATATTTTCTTGGAAAATTATTTATCGTCCAAGCTTACAAACCTATTAATTTATCATGAAAGACTAAAATGAACTGGATCTACTGAAGCGCTATACAGTTTTAAAAGAATCATCTGCTAACATCTTATAATGAATCATTGGTAGAGGTAATAGTACCACTGTATAATATACTTGTATGCATGTATACATCGGCGTAGCATATAGCATCTCTAAGCTAAGCAGCAAGGGTATTCACAATTCAGCAGCTAAGCACTCTTGACTTGACGACGCGCCCAAATCATTAGACAGCTTTTTGCACAACTGCACAAGTGATAGAAGTTAAATAAACATTGCGTATTTGTCTTTTTCCTTCTGTTTCTTGTTTTACCCAAGGAGGGTGCCCCTATATGTCGAGAAGCAGCGAAGGACAGGGTGTTTGGGGGAGGAGGAGCCCCGGGGCGAAGGGGGAAATGTGGATGGGATATCGAATCTTGTTGAATCATACCTGTCTATAGACTGCAGGATCCCCATGATACTTCCGTAATTCAACAACATGCATAGATGGGCTTATTTCAACGACCTGCCACAATTTTAAATAAAGGTTATGCTCAAAATTCTAGAGAGGCTATCCTAGGGTAAAATCATCCACACTCCATAATCACTTACTTCTGCTGCTATTGAGACGCTACCTGGGCCTTTATCACCCTTGTGCTCTTGCATCGCTTTGAGCTGAACAAATTGACAAGGCGCAAACCAAATTATCAGGTTATTAACATGCCACTTGCTGAATTAATCAATGCAACTCAATAGCCTATTTTACACCATGTTATGTTCGTCAACCCAAGTTATCTTACATTTTTGGCTGAATGCGGAATACGCAAATTATTTCCGGCTCAATTTGATTCATTTTCTCTTTTCTTATTTAGTATATTCTTCAGGGTCAAAAGAGTTTATCAGTCTTCAGTTTCTCAATAACAGATAATGACAGACCAATTTCTGAGAAAAAAGCTTTTAAAATCCACGGATTATCTGACCAAAAAATCAGTACAGAAAATACTGACCTTTCCATTCTTCTTGTGGACTTGAAATCCCATTTCTGTTACTGTCTGCTCAATCTTCTCAAGCAATTCTTTTGGAGAGTAAGTGGAAGCGAATCTTATCTTCCTATCCGAGACATCCTGAGGTTTGTAAAACCTTGAATAAAGAAATGTAAAAAGCAGAATGTGAAAGATGGCTCATATCATTATACAAGCTTACTTCTTTCTCAAAAAAACCGGAAAGGTCTAGACAGGAAGACATTCCAATCAGCTCAAAGGCATTAATGAGGTGAGATGATTCTGGATCTTTTTCTGCTTCCGATGGCTGCAGCAAGAAAGGCTAATCAGGTTTCGGGACATTACTGGAGAGGAAGTACTTGTTGACAAATGCGATTAAGCAATGAATCATAGAAGTTCACACCACCTCATGCACTGATAAAACTGCATCCTCTATGAATGCATTTTGTTTGTTGTCGTCATCATCATCATAAGGTATCGCAGAAGAGTAGTCTTGCTTGAACCACTCGTCCACTTTGATGTCTGCCATTGATATCCGACTACAAGGATTTGGATCAAGTATTCTCTTAATTAGGTTTTGGGCTCCAGGTGATAGCCACTTGGGTATCTGAGCATCACCTTTGAAGATCTGTTTTATCACAAAAGGATTAGAGTCAAAGTTCCAAGGAGTTTAAAGAGTATTTAGGCATTCTGCAGCTTCAGGCAGTGAGAAGCATCAACCTTCTGATAAAGTACTGCAAGATTTCTGTCATCAAATGGGAGATATCCTGTGAGAATTACGTACAATATGACACCACATGACCAAGTGTCTGATGTGGCACCATCGTAACCTCTGTTAGAAAGAATTTCAGGGGCAACATAATTGGGACTTCCGCACGTTGTATGGAGCAATCCATCATCCTGATGATGGATGGCAACAATCTTATCAATGGAAGAAATTATCAAAAACACATATGATTAGACAGCAGGCTTGTGCTTTATGGCGCATCATACCCTAAAATGTTGGGGCAAGGCACTGAGGCCGAAGTCTGTTATCTTTACATTTCCTTTTGCGTCAACCAGCACGTTTTCCAGCTGCATTTCAGTATGGAGAACAAGAACGTAAAAGTGAAAAGATGGAACCGAAACATTGATTCTTGAATGACGGAACGGTAAAAGCAAGAGATCCTTTACCTTGAGATCTCTGTGGAAAACGCCTTTGTTGTGGCAGTAACTGACGCCATCTATTAACTGCTGGAAGAGCTTCCTGCCTTGAGCCTCGGAGAGTTTCCCCTTGGATGCCTTCAGGTTTAAACCAAGAGTGCGGAGCATTCAGCAAAGCATCCACATAAATGTTAATACTTGGGCTAAGTAATTAGAAGCAATTCCCTGCTGTTCAATGCACAATGCTAAAGCTACTTACTATTCGATCAAACAATTCGCCGCCGTCCACAAATTCTAGGACCATGTAAATTTTGGATTTGCTTGCTAAGACCTGGCATCCATTAAAGCAAAATTAGAATCTTGCTTTCATAATTGAACTACTCAAAAAAATTGAACTGCTTGTAACATGCATAGGGTGCACCTGTGAGAAATTTTCAACTCAAAATCACCCTTTTGTTTCTTTTTCTCTCCTGTTTTTGTGGTTAAAAGGGTGGTGAGAGCAATTAGCTTGAACATTCATAATTTAACTGCCAGAAACCTTCATAGTGTGCACATGTCAGAAATTTTCAACTCCAAACCATTTTTTCCTCCTGTTTTTTGTACTTGACGGGATACAGGGAGGAATTAGCATATAAATGGGAATGCCTAGACCATTTTTCTTTTGGCTTAATTATAGCGGATTAACATTTCAGTCTACCTATTCCTTTCCAACTCGAACTTGGGATTTATAAATCATAAGTCACAGGTAAAGTTTACTGTCAATTAAGTTGCACTTTATCGCTTAAACAGTTTAATTGTGTATGCTTGTACAAATTTCAGTTGATATATAACAGAACATAGAAGATGGAAAGGCATTTTATTTAATACCAACTTATACAAGTTTACAAGGCTTCCTAGTGTTACTCTTGAATAAGCTTTTCACTAAGACTGCAAACAAGTATATTTGACTCTGACATTTCAATTTGTAAACTTATTTGTTGATCTGAATGGGTTTATTTATATTACTGAGTCCAGCTTAAACTAGCTTTTCATCAATTGAATTCTAAGTTGAACTTGAGTAATTTGATATTTTGACGTATAAATTTCAAACTTTACACTAACTGAGCTAGGACCGAGTGGAGCCGGGGACTTTAATCAACCCTAAATATTATTCATGTCTAGTATGTTTGGTTTGCAACCAAGCTCATCTCAACTCTTAACTCTCAAGTGGAAACCGGTGGTCGTCCGGCATGTGGCAACCCAATTCAAGAGGAGACCAGCAGGCGCCCGTTTTATCAACGAAGACAATTATAAGCCAAACGGTTCCAAAATTTAGAGGAACCGAAAGAAACCAAGGTTGCTGCTGAGCATTTACCCATTCTAGTTCGGTCATGCAATGTGGCCTTGTCTGCCCCAGGACCGCCTGGCAGGCCCGCGTCCAACCAAAATTACTTCAGAAGTTATATTTCTCTTTCTTTTTAATTATGTTGCCAACCAGGACCACAAACAAATTAAGTCAAGTCAAATTTTAATATAATTGACTCGAATCTTAACTTAATTTTATAAGTTTGAATTCGAGTTTAAACTCGACCTCAAATTCAAGTCAAGTTGAATTAGAACTCAAGTTTAAAAAAAAATTAATTATTTTATTTTTAAAAAAATAAATAAAATAGCAATTTTTCTTAATAAATAATAAAATATTAAAAATATATATAATTTCACTATTAAAATAAAAATTAATATATGTGCACATTTATATAATCGAGTCGACTCGCGAATTAACGAGTTAAGTATCTTTGAATTCGAATTCGAATTTGAACTCGAGTTCGATATTGACTGAACTTCACTGGAATTACTCGCGTCAAGCTTTGACTCGAAATATTCGCGATCGGTTCGAGTCGTTTGCAACCTACTGCCTATCAACCCCGGCCGAAGCCCCCCAGTCGCTTTACCAATTTGTGGCCTGCGGTATTGTGGAAAAGCTTCTGTCGCTATAATGAAAAAAAAAACACTACCACCTCACTCTGTAAAAAAAAAAAAAAAAACTCTTTAACTGAACATTAGTACTACTAAAGTACTACTGTCTTGAAAAATAAAAGTATTACTATCTAATGAGATTGCTTTAAAAAAAAATTTTGGTTATTATGGAACTGAAGGTTTTAAAGATTTTTCGTAGATTGGCAAAAGTATATCAGTATGAGTTTGTTTTCGTTAGAGATAGATTTTGTAAAAGCAAACTACACAGTAATTATTTGAAATCAGAATATAAGATGAGGTGAAATGACTCAATATAGAAGATTATCACCACAATCCGATTGGGTTGGTCTGCACCGCCCCTGCCACCCAACGAAATTTTCGCAATCTATTAGTAGTATATATTAGTGGTGCATGTAGGAGCATAATTTACTTTCTAGAGCATGCAAGTCATGCCGATGAAATTTTTTGTTTTAATAACCAACTTCAAGTCGTCATACCCACTTCAAGGTTTAAGGTACAAAGAAATACTACTACTACTGCTACATTATTACTCGGCCTTTCCAATTCAGATTTGAGAAATGAAAGGTATGACGTATGTGCAGACGCGGTATATAGAATATAATAGTAATGCCAATTAGAACTAATAAGTGCAGTAGTCACAAGTCGGGGAAAGATGAGGCGTACTTACCTCGTGTAACCTGACCACGTTGGGATGTCTGAGAAGCTTTAAGGTCCCAATTTCCCTCTTTATCTGCAATTTCATTTCACAAACACCCGTTTACTATGAAATGATGATGACTCCTTACCACTTTCACTTTCTTTTACAAATTTATTACTGTACTTATGAGCGAAGCTGTAGCAGATTCTTAAACAGTGCAGCTCCAAATTCAAACCTCACTCAAGGAATTAATTGCTTCCTTTCTACTATTCTTTTCGATACTTGCAAGGAAGCAAAAGAGCGGGAACAATAGCTACTTGATCATAAAATACTTCCAAACTGCTTACTTTAGTTTTAGGTAAGAATCCCTTCCCGCCCGAATGGGGGAAAAAAAAAAAGAAAAAGAAAGCAGCAGCAAACTTGTCGTAGCAGACATATCTTTGACAGAATTATTAAATTCAAGGAGGAGATGGAGCAAGCACATGGAGAGCTACATTCTATACCGCCGGTGCGTCACAATTAATTACGTGTCCCACTAATTTACGGTTCCAGGAGAATGAAGATTTAATTAGTCCTTTTGGTGGGGGAGGACCAAAAAAAAAATTTCTTTTCTTTTCCAAAAAAAAAAAATTTTTTTTTTTTGAAGATGATTTGGATGAACCAGCAGCAAGCAAAGAGGAGAAGAAGAGTTTGATAACTCAAAAAGTATACCAGTAGCTAGCTGGGCGTTGACCGTGGGACGTACATGAGAATACAAAAATATGGTGCAAACTAATCAAGGAAAAATCAATAGTGGTAGTGAGATCAGGGTTGATGGATGGATTAGATGATGATCAGATTGATAAGACGAAGGGAACTGGGTAGCAACATATGGGATGGAGGAGCAGTACAATAATACTGGTAATTAACAAAAAGGAACGAGCTGGAGGAGATGACAAGTCATCCCTCATTTATACTACCATATCCCAATGAGTACGTAGCAATAGCATACGCTAGTAGTTATATGAACATGTATACCTGATCGGTGATGTTGAGGTCAAAGATCCTGTGCTTCTCCAAGATCTTAATTGCAAAAGATTGGCCGGATTCCAGGTTTCTGGCGTACTTGACTTTTCCGAAATTGCCTTCTCCCAGGGTCCTTCCAACCTCGTATTTCCACAGCCGCATTGAATTCTTCTTCCTCTTACTATTATTGTAATTATTGCTCCCCTCCTCCTCCTCCTCCTTCCTACCGCCTCTAATTCCCAGGAGTACCATTAACTTGATTCACCAGACGACCTTTATTTATACCAGAGAGACCACCCGGTGGTATGAAATCTGATCAGCAGTACTGCCTCACCTGCACCAGAGATATATCAATCTCCTTAGACTAAACGCCGCTCAACAACTAGTCGGAAGAGTTGGGGGTTCTCGAGGAAGAGTCCGCTTTCAAGATAAAATAACACTAGCAAGTACTCCCGATTCTATTCTTCTGTTAGTACTATATCAAACCTCTCTGCCCCTCTCTGGCTAGCCGCGGCTCCTTTTCGTATCACAGTCGTAGTCCTAATATAATATGAGTGCAGAAAATGGATGTTCCTTCTTCCTTCCTTCAGATTCCCGACTTGTTGCTGACTGAGCTGCGGTTGCTTCTCTCTTTCTCACCTCTATTGCTGCCTTCTTCTTCTTTGACACTCCATCTCCATTCTCCACCGTGTACGATTTTTTTTTGGTACGGCGTGATTGTTCTCTGTTGAGGGTCGGAAAGTGGGGGTGCTCTTAGCCTCTTAGAGGAAGGAGAGAGCCAGGAAGGGTTTGCTTTCCGAACCGTTCAAACCGTATTTATAGAGAGAGTGGTTAATAAAAATTGTACAATGATTTGGACAAGGAGGTTATTTAAAATATTATTTGTAATAGTTATTATAATAATATTTTTTGTGACAAGATATATGCGAGATAAAAAATACTAATTAGAAAGACAAAAATATGTGTTAAAATATGTGGTTGCATAATTACAATTCAAATATATATTTTTTAGCCCATCGTCAATCCTACAAGCGGAATGTACCGCTACACGTCCTTTAAATTTTATTGCAGGTTCAAGGATGCATTTACAGGCTTGAAAACTGGTCTCAAGCCTTAACAGGTTCCAAGGCTGGAAATAAAGCTCAAAAAACTCGTAAAAATGCTTGAAAATTTATGGTAAATTATCTAAAATCCTCAATTCTTTTTTAGTTTTTACAACATTACATTTTTGTCATTTATGAATTTTATTGAGTAGACAACACTTATGATAAATCGCCTAAAAACATAAATCCTTATTAGTCACTTCATAATTAAAATAAAAATGTAACATAAATAATATATGAATAATCAGGCTACTCAATGAGCACTCGATTAGCAGAAAAAATGGTTCGAATTCAATTTGGTATATCCAACGAACTATTCGACCTCAAGTTCGAATTCAGTCAAATCAAGTTCGAATTGAACATTTGACCAAGACGCTCGCTAGTTATTTACGAGTGGCTCGACTCGCCAGCAGCTCTAATCATATCTACACTTTATGCTTCATCTGACATAAAAAATTTCGGTGAATTCGATTTCCTTTACCATTATAAGTCAGAATATATTTTTAGGATTATAGATTGCTTATAAAAATTCTTACAAATCGTCCATTGACATAATTCTCGTATTGACAACGAAATTTGGACACACGATTTTTTTGCGAGAAAAATGATCCATTATTGTCACCTATGTTGGCCTACCACTCCAACTACTTAGTAAGCCGTAAGCGATGGTTCTCACAATTTCTTCGCGGCCTTATGCAGTTCTTATATGGGTTAATTACATTTACCTCCCTTGAGGTTTGACCAAATAACGAATCGATCCCTGAGATTTAGACAAATAACAAATAACTCTCCCACGTTAAGTTTGTCAGTTATTTGAAACGGATAATAGCCAAAAGTCTAAACAACCCTTATTGATTTCCGTCAAATTCTAAAGACATAAAAATAGAAATATGTACTTACCATTTTAGCCTTTAGGCAGGAAACAGTACAAATAGCGACTTTATCACTTCAAACCCCACAATCCCAACATCAGATTATCGTACTACACTCTCACTGTTCTTGAACTCTCTTTCCATGAAATCATATCTTTCTATGGTTGCTTAATCCTTAAATCACCAAGATAAAACTCAAAAACTGCAGTGCGTTGTCTACAGATCAACATATTGTGGCTGGAGAAATTTTTCACAACAAAGGCTGTAGGGTTGGAAAGCTATTGGAGGCCCAAGCATGGTACTATCTTCAAGTGAGGCACAGAGCATTTTTAGAGAGAGAAAGAAGACAGAGCATTTCTTCTCTACGGCAGCCTCCACTCGTTTGCTTCAATCATGATGTTCAACAAAGCAAGTCTAAAATTCTACTTAATTCCAATTGCAATAAAAGTTTTCCAACCAATTCCACTTCAGTCTAAAGGACAGGGCTTGCATTTAGGAGGGTTTTCTGGATTGTCCCCGACTGAACCCAGAATTAAACCCCAGAAGAAGATGGAGATGGTTAGAGATAAGTAATGAGAGAAATTAATAAGTGACCTCGAACATGGCTCGGACAGAAAGAAGAAAAGCGCCGCGTTTGCTAAGAAACAAAGGGTTTGATGAGTTGGAGAAAGACGTGAGGCGGCTGGAACCGGACAGGAAGATGGAATGACTTGCAGTAGATACAATGGTTGGGTTGGGCTTGGGAAGACAACAGGATGGGATTGAAATTCTTGAAATCTTTAGAGGACACAGAGTCCTGATTGGAGCTGAAACCGAGCCAACACTTGACTACACCATAACAAGAAGCATAAATATTCAAACCCAAAAAAGAAAACAAACAAAAACAAAAAACGGAGAAATCAGATGAAAGAGGGAGAGAAATGCTTACTAGGGTCGCGGATGGAACAGCTATTTCAGATGTGGGATGTTATAGTTTCTATTGTCCGTGTGTGTGAAAAGTATGATTTTGTGGTGGGAAGGAGGAGGTGACTAAAGAGAGAAATCAATCAAGTAGAAAAGTGTCATAGTAAGATGGATGAACTGAACTCAAAAGAGGAAATGAAGAATAAAGAAGGCAGCGGAAGCGGGTGATGATTAATGGATGACGGAGAGGTCGAGCTTTGTTGAAATCCCCGTCGTGCTCACTCACTGCTCGCCCTTTTTACCCTATCGACAAAATCCCTAAACCCATCCTATATATATCATATATCAATAAAAATTGCATGTAAATAGCTTGATTCTCTCCAAGTTTTGTTGCTGTTGTTTTCTTGAAGTTTTTGCTCGTTAAACTTGGGGAAAAATGGGTAGGCAAGTCAAACGTGAGTGGAATGTGAATGATAAATAATTATAATCCCAATATTATATATAAATATATATTTTTAATGAAAAGGATATTTTCGGAACTATCATTAATCTTGATGACAGTTGGATATAATTTGGGCAATTTCGTCATTTCAAGTTTTCTTTTCCTGCTGTCAAGTACAATTACTAACGTCTCTTAACAGCAGGTGGGTGATTGTTAAATGTCTGGTTATCCAAAGGGGTGGATTGTTATTTGTCCAAATCTCAGGGATTGATTCGTTATTTGGTCAAACCTCAAGGGAGGTAAATGTAATTAACCAGTTCTTATATTTATGTACTGTATTTATTATGTTCATAATGACCAAAACATACTTCCCTCCACGTGACATGTGCTCCATACAGATTGTGTGGGTGGAGGTGCAGCACCTACCACATTCACATGCATGGGGCCGACTACTATGAGGTCATGCTCCCACCCTCGTGAATCGTTCATTATTGGTGCTAATCAAACAAAGTAATTTGTGGCCTCTCCCAGGACATGATTGGATTTAGTCAACAAAAAGAAAAGGTACAAATTAAGCAAACAAAAATAATTGGATGAGTACTTGTCTTCTACTACTACTATTATTGCTTTCTTTCTTTTGTTTTTTGTTTTTTTGGAACTGTTGAGGTACAAAAGCCAAAAGCATTAGTAGTTGAGGAGTTGCCCACACGGAAGCGTGGTATGTATGACCGGAACAACAACAACAACAACGATATACTGCACCATCATCCTAAAGCTAAAAGTCTCTGAGACCTTCGCCTATATCTATATTTCTATTCCATTCACTTTGTCCACGTTTCCATATTTCGTTTCTTTGACCTCTTAGGCCTTGTTTGTACAGCCATTTTTCATCGAAAAATTATATTGTTTTTCGTGATCATATTTTCCTGTTATTTTTTTTTCTCACATACATCAAATCATTACAGTAATTCCCCTTCTTCTCGTCTCATTTTCGGCGCATCCCTAAGTTTGATTATTGTTGCCTTCCCTTCCTTTTAATTAGTGTATTTTGTTTCGCGTCAAGTTGAACGGTTGCTACCCCCGACCCATCCCAACTTTGCATTTGCATCTCTTCAACCTTCACCCTTTACACCACTATCATCTATTGTTTTAGTTATTTTTCACCCTAAAATTCTCAATTATATATTTATTCTTATTGTGGATACTAGTTTTTTTTAGTTGAGAAAAGGTAAAACTTAAGAGGTAGAGAGTGAAAAAAGAAATTTTAAATTAATAAAATTGCAACCTTAGTTATTAGATTATTTATCCTCATTTTGTGGATATTTATATCCAAAGTTACTTATCAATTTATATCAATTTATTAATTTCACACCCTATAAACTTTAGTGATACAAACAATATGCAACTTTATACCTCGTCATCCCTTTTTCTCAATATGAATTGTAACCCCACCCCCACCCAAAAAAAATAAAAAATAACAGAGACTGAATGCATATGTTTTTGTGTACTTTTCATTCATATTATATGAGTTTTATTTTAGCGGTGATTTAAGATATCTTAATAACTTAGAGCATAAAGTGTCTCAAAATAAAAAGCACATGGTGCAAAATGAAATTAGTCTAATTGATAGACTAGGTTGTTTGTGCTTGTTAGAATTAGAAAGATATCTTAATATTGATAACCTATCCTATGTATTCCTAATTAATCAATCTGTTGTACAATCATCGTATTAATTATTAAAATAATCAATTTGTGTGTTATTTATTGTTTCCGGGAAAAAAAAGGAGCTATATCACGGTTCGATTAAACATCCTTTCTTTCTTTTTTTCTTTTTCTTTTTTTTAAATGATTGTTTCCATGTCACCAAGTTTTATTGAGTAAGATTTTGTAAAACCAAGAGAGCAACATCTTCAACCTCGTGAGTCACCCTAATAAAAATTTTTTTTTTTACCACAACCTTGTTCATTTAGACATGAGAAACTGCATGCATCTTTCTACAGTTGATCACGTTCATTAATACGCGGTGACACAATTGAGGAATTATTTTGGCTTAAGTAAGATGGTTGAGGGACTGAATTGACGCATACAAAAGTTTATGAAAGGACTAAATTATTATTTTGCTCTAATTTGTTACATAGAAAAGTTGGCAGAAAAACTTACTAGAGTATGACTTTGAACGGAAAGGTACATAAAATAAAAAGATTAATCTTTCCTACGCTGACAGTGACAGTGTATACATTGTTAGTATTGGATAAATGATAACTATGTAAAATTTAAATTTAAAATTCAATTTTTGCACATGTGTCGTAAATCCAACGATGATAGTGTATGTACCGACAGTGTATATAAAATTTACTTTGAAATAAAATCGTTGACATTTGTTTTTCCTTTTTGTTGGCCAAAATGATTGATTGATATCAACGCTTTGTGCCGGGGAAGATCAAGGGAGACTGGAGGACAATTAGCACGCGACTCGAGGGAAAAGAGGACAATCGTCTCATCCTTGGCCTCTTTGAAGCTAAATGCTACGGATATGGCATACCAGTACCACCTCTCTCTTCATTTCAGATGTTCAGCTGTAAGCAAGGCCCAACCGCAGGTTTTGCTTACAGCTTCTTCATAGAAAGAAATAGTAGTAGCACACACTCCAGATCAGATTCAATAATTGGGATGGCGTTGGGAGGAGAAAGGAAAGAAAAAGGAGACGCAGATGCATGCCTGGGACACATTTCTTTTCTGGAATAGCAAGAAATGACGAAACAAGACACAACTACATTGGGAAGACTTGTGCTCTAATAAAGTGGTGGTGGGGCGGAGATTGTGATCATTACCTTTCTATTCGACAAACAATAACAATATTTCATTCATGCATCAATCACGTCCAGAAGACCCAGAAAAAAAAAAAAAAAAGAAGAGCATGATGAGCTCTCAGATAGATTTTATCTTCACTATCAAGATGGGATCCTTAATTTTCTTACATGTATTACAATGAGCAGCTAGCTCTCCAAAGGAAAATCGTAACTGCAGAGGGCAAATGATTATAAACAAAAATAAAAAAAACCCTCCATATTATCTCCAGAAATAGTTAAACAAAATGGATTTGACAATTGAGAATGAAGCAGAGAAAGAATGAGGTTAGGATGAATAGTTAGCCTTCTGAGTAAGTTGGTTCCGGATAAAGATCTGCCAAAACCTCTGCCGCAAGATTTATGATCGAGGACGACCCCTGCTTTGTATATTCCTTGCAATGGAGGCATATACTTTCCCTACTTGTATCACATGGCTTTCAGCGAGTTGCAATGCAGCCAGTTCCCCACTCAGCTCCTACAGCTGCTCTGGGAGTAACCCAGGAAATCGGATGAACTGTATTCTTGACTGCCAAATGCCATTCTCTGAAACATTCTAATTTGTGCAGAATGTTCTCTTGTATCATAAATTTGGCTTTGACCAGGTTTCATTCCATTCGTGATATCCGAAATCTCGCTTATGGAATCCAAAGCTCTGACCACCTTAGACACAACAAAAAAAAATCATTGTGGGCAAGCGTAACTGTTAAAAACTTATGTCTCATCATGGAAGCTACCCTGCATTTAATCACTCAAATACCTGACTCATCCTTGGTCTCTTTGAAGCTAAATGACGCACACATGCTGCAGCTGCTTCGATCATCCGGAACACCTCGCTTTCAACAAAGTTATTTCCAAGTCTAGGGTCTACCAACCCATCAAAATTATCACTCTCAAGTGCTTGACTGAGCAAGGGCCGAGCCTGTGAGTTGCAACAAGTAATTTGCGCTTAAATTAACGTGGAATATTCCAATCATACAACATGGAGAATCAAGCATCTTAATAAGCTGAATCCAAGTATCCTAAACATGCTAAGAAGTAAGAAAGCAGAGAACAATTATGCCCGACACCTGAGTTCAGCAGCCAAATCTGAGCAAGGGCCATAATTTTAAAATCAAGCGAAAAGATACTCTAGAATTGAAGCAAAGCTTACACAAAAATGATGACAAATTAAGCCACAAGAATAAAAAGAAAAACCAATCCAAATTCAGACATGCAAAACAAGAGTTTTGCATACAAAACAAAAGTGATGGAGCTAGTCATTAGTGCAGTCAGAATACTTGTCTTGCCCAAAAACATTAAAGAAACAATTTTCTTCTTCATAAAATCTAAATATTGCAAATTTTTATATATGCTCATCAGTTTTCAAAGAAAATTAATCCAGTTGTTTTATTTAACTGTCATTGCAATGTTAAGAAAATCAGCAACAAAGAAAAATTGGAAACATTGGTGTATACGAGTTCATAGTCAAGGTACACAGAAAATTCCAACGGCAATGCTAGTATTGAGAAAGCTTACCCATTCGGCCAGGCTTTCATCTCCTAAAGGCTGAGATGCATCAACAGGCTTACGACCAGTAATAAGCTCCAACAGCACAACTCCAAATGAGAATACATCAGACTTTTCAGTCAACTTTCCAGTTGTCGCATATTCTGGAGCCATGTATCTGAATGAAGATTGCCCATGGAGATTTAAATATGAGAAACTTTACATATGCCTTACCCAAATAATGATGCCAAAATGTAACAGACTAGATTCTTTATCCACACGAGTGCAACTATTAAGGAATGCTAAATGCAGAAAAATTATGTGGCTACCCAATAATTCTAGGTTACGCCAGCTGGTTTGCTTATTTTTCCCTTGTTTGTCAGTTTCGTGTCTCTGCAACGATGACTACCAGTTTTTTGATACATGAACTTGAAAGTTATATTTGATTGAATTTTATAACTGTTGTATACCACAAATAACACAATTCTTTATTTTTGTGTATGTGCACTTTGCAAAGTTATAGAGCACAGTCTGCCATATGCTATAATTATCTTTATCTACTACCTACTAGGGATGGCAGCGGGTCAGATACCCTCAAAAATCTATTTTACCAAACCTAACCCACATATAATCTTTTACCAAACCCTATACGGTAACCCTACAGGTTTTAACTCCCATTACCAAACTCTCTCACTCTCGGGTTCGGATTATCCATTAGGTATCCTCTACTCGCTAATCTAAATAATTCAGAAAAAGTGAATTAACTATCATCAAACTAAAATTAATACCTACATATTAAATTAACACATTATTTTAAATTTTAAACTTGGGTAGAAACATAATTAAATTTTAAACTTTGATAGAGCCTTAGAACCTGTATCGGAGGGATTCAACATTTTTATGAAGGCCTAGCTATGCAAAGAGTTTGGTTAAAGTTATATTTTATTGGACTACATACATGCATGCAAGGTTTTACCCTACTCGCTGCCTCCCTATTCCCTATGCATCCTTTGTGCTCTGATGCAGCTAGGTCTGTGGACCAATACCACTATTTCAGTCACAAGGTGTAAAAAGACAATTGTTTGATGGTTTGTGTAGTATAAATTTACATTAAAACCAATCTTTGCAAAATGACATACTCATCCATTTCTTTGGGCTGCTAGCAAGAACAAGCATTTGAGTTACCCACCCAAAAGTTCCCATAACACGTGTTGACACATGGGTGCAGGCATCCAATTCCATTGCCAATTTTGCAAGCCCAAAATCAGCAACCTGTCAGATTAGGGGAATGCAGATTAAAACTGTTATTGCTTGAAGATCAAGAAACATAACAAGTGATTGCGCTTCAGATCATAATATGCAAGTTACAACTAAGATTGTTGTGTTCCTTGAAGTAGTGAGTAAAGACATCAAGATGTTAATGGCAGAAATTTGCATACCCGTGCTTCAAAGTTGTCATCAAGAAGGATGTTTGCTGATTTAATATCACGGTGGATAATCCGGGGATTACCTGATAAGTACATGAAGTTTTAAAACACCAGACGAAGATATGCATTTTGCAAATGTAAAATTCTAAACTTGAAAATAGTTTTAAAATAGGACTGATCATGACTTGTCCTTCAATGCAAACTAAAGTGCCTAACAAATTATCAATGCACATGTTAGACAATTACCACTCGGCTACTATCTGTTTGCAGAGCCGCAGACATTGGATAGTAACTGTAGTTGAAGAAAGAAACAACTTAACAGACAAAAGGACTCACAGTCTTCATGCAGATAAGCGATTCCACGAGCAGCACCAGTAGCAACCTTGATCCGAGTGGCCCAATTCATGACTGGTCTACTTTCATCTGTATATCCACAAAAGACCGGAATCAAAGCATGATCGTTAAGATCAAGAAAAGCTTAAGTTGGGGGAAATAGTGAGATACATGCTTCCTGTGCAATGAAAGAAACAAGAAAACAAATAACAGTGTCTGTAGCTTACAGATAAACTGTTAATTTTTTTTTTTACATCGAGTTCAAAAGGATAACCAAAAGAAGTCATAAGACAACCGGCAGTCCTAATTAATCTAACCGTTAGTCTTGCAACCTAAAGGATCAAGACAATAAGAATGCAGCAATTAAAGAGTTCACATGAACTCACAACTTACAATGAAGATGATAATGGAGCGTGTTATTTGGTACATAGTCATATACAAGTATTCTTTGGCAGTCAGAGATACAGTAACCAACAAGTGAAACTAAATGTCGGTGGTGTATCCGGCTGATGATTTCAACCTCTGCTCTGAACTCACGTTCTCCTTGGCCTCCTCCAGCTTTTAGCTGTTTAACAGCGACTTCTCTACCATCTGCAAGAACTCCTTTATAAACACAACCAAACCCACCTTCACCCAAAAGATTGTTTTCAGAAAACCCTTTTGTTGCTGCAGCTAGTTCTTCATACGGGAACCATGACCTGGAGTTGCCTATACCCCCAGCTTCTGGAGAGTACATGAAATTGTTGCCGGAAGCACTTCCAGCTATGTGAGCTGAATGCAGAGAATGAACTGAATGCTGATTCCTAAGAAACGATGAATCTGGAAAGAACAAAAGAATAAGTACCAAAAATTATATCATCATCTGATGCAAGCACAGAAAGATTTTTGTTAATCAAACTTCACTAGAAAACCAGTGGAGATGAAGCAGTAAAAAGCTAAAAGGACCATATCAGGGTGATGCTCTACAAAATGACTTGCACCATTCTTTTTCATTACCTAACCACCATCTATTCATCAGAAGAAGTGACTTAACCAGCGGCGAATTCATAGGCCAGGTCATGTGGATGTTTATAAAGTGTTTCTGTTGATAAAATGGTCCACATCTGTAACAATCTTCTTTTCAAACGACAGAACAGAAAGACCTTCATGTTGTATCTATGTGGTCAACTTAATTATGCTCATGACCGGCTATAAGAAGATAAAAACACAAGATACAATAGATGGTGTAGTTGTTGTCGAAGTAATACCTGAATTTTGGGAGGAAGCATATGGAGAAGGCATTGTGTACCCAATGTTGAATGGGGCCCCCTTTTTCTTTTGCTTTCGTGCCAACCAGACACCAAGCACCACAAGACCAATTGCCAGAAAGCCCACAAATCCAATTGCCATGACAACTCCGCCCTTCATGCCCCCACCATTTCTGGATATTGTGACTGCAGTAATATTTGGACCAGGTGTAGTAGATCCTGCAGTGGGTTTCTCAGGGGGAATTGCTGGTAAGGCTGAGCTAGTTGGAGCATCAGCTTGGGATGTATTATTCCGGGTGGGAGGGGAAGAAGGTGGAATAAGAGATGTGGTGATGGGAGGAGGAGACGCCACTGAAAGTGGAGGGGGATTTAACAAGGATGGAGCCTGGGAAGAAGCAGGGGGTGGTGGAAGAGGTAATGCAGGAGAGGGAGGGCTAGTGAGGGGTGACTTTATAGCGGGAGGAGGTGGAGAAACTGAGGTAGATGGTGATGGGACTGTAATTGGCAGAGGAGGAGAGGGTGAAAGAGCTGGAGAGGGAGGTGCTGTGCCAAAGGGAGGGGAAGGTGATGCTTGTGGGGGAGGAGGGGGTGATAAGTTTACAGATGGAGGGGGGGTAGCAGGAGGTGGCACAGACGGAAGGGGAGGGAGGACGGAGGAGGTAAGGAAGGGGAAGGGGGCGGTGTTGATAATGGTGGTGGTGATGATTGGGGTTGGGGAGGAGGGGCTGGAGGAGGGGATTGAGGAGGCGGACTGGAAGAGGTTGAAGGGGTAGAAGGAGGTGGAGCATCAGGAGTCGGATTAGGCTGCTGTGACACATTGGGAGGAGGAGGAGGAGTAATGCTGGAAGCATTAGAAGGAGAAGTAGCAGGTGGGACTGCATTAGTAGGGGAAGAAGTTGGGGAAGTAGATGTCATCTGCCAAAGCCCAAACCGATTTTTTTTTTTTGGTTGGTCCTCCGGGCTTTAGTGGACAACAACTAATCTAAGAAGAGGTTTCTTACAGAGTAGCCTGCACAACGAATACACGCAATGCAAAATTCAAGTCTTTGTCCTAAAACAAACAGAGTAGGAGTGCAATCGAGTAATGCAGAAATCAGCTACAGATTTCTTTCTACTTAAGTTCCTTCTAATGGGGAAGTGTATAAAGTGGAAATAAAGAAAGGGTAAAACGGATACAACCGGTCCCTGCGTGAGTAATGAGTCCCGAGTCCTCCCCGGATATGAGAAAGACTGAATTTTTGAGCCAACAAAGGGGAAAAAAAAAGAACAAATTCAAGCGAAGAATATTGAGTAGCTCCGACTTCTAGAGGACCTAGACTAACAAGACCAGCATCATTTATCATAATAAAAAAATGAGCGGAAAGCAAGTGCAATGCAGGCAGATCAGAAAATGAGAAGAGAAAGAAACCTGAGGGACGGAGACCCTATCGAGAGTGTACCCAGATCAGCAAATGGCTTTGCTGGTGCGAGTGCCAGCCACCGTTGTGTTTCATCGACCAGACCACCCCAGCCCAGTTACGGGTTTAGGAAGTAGGAAAGGAAAGTGGAGAGGAAAGGAACGCCGAAAATTCTTGAGAAAAGCTTCTTTCAACAAAAATAAAGTAGGGCAAAGGAAGTCAAACAACAGATGCGCGCAAAGAAACGTGTGTGCCACTTCAAAGAATCGTGGAGGGCGGGATGAACATGGAGAGAGAGAGAGAGAGAGAGATCCGGATCGTTTCTAATAATATTGAGAATAAAAAGAAGAAGAAAGAAGAAAGGAACCATACAACATGGCTCAGACTCGGAACATCATCATTCGCGTGGGTGTAATCAGTAATGTTGTGAGAACAAAACCTCTGTTTGTCTCTGAGAATCGTGGTGTAGTCGTCTGTAGTAAGTAGTGTACTCGTGCGTATACATTATTCGACCAATTAGCAACTTTTGAACGTGGACCTTCTTGTGCCAGACTACTAGAAGCAGGCAGTTTTCGTTTTCATGTTCATTTTCGTGTGACACAGAGAAAAGCGATCGAGAGGTGGTCGAATTCAAGAAAACATAATAATGTACCAGTCAAGCATCCACTTCCAGAGACGAACACACAGTTACTAGTACTAGATTTGGGTGGTGCCTTCCTCTTTTTGAGATAGGGAATTCGTTCAAGACATTAGGTTAGGACTTAGGAGAAAGACAAAATGTTATAAATACTATCAATATCGGTCAATAAACAAGACCGCCCATGCATCCATTCATGACCATGCATATTCATACAAATAATAGTAATAATAAAAAAAAAAGGATAGTCCAACAAATTCCAGATCCAAAGTACCCTAAAAAATAGAAACGAAACGAGAGAGAGAGAGAGGAGGAATAATCACTCGTCCATCAGTCTGGTATTTTGTTACGACGAGTAGTAGCTGCTGACACTGACAGACGACCGTGTATTTTTATTATACATACATAGTGGAATAGAACGACTCGGTGGTGGCAATGGCATGGTTCTCGTCTTGTGATTGATCTCATCAGATCAGAGCTCCTCGTCACGAGTAGCAGCAACTTCATCCTTCAGATGGCGAGATTTTTCCTTTGCAGCCTCCACATTGGATTCGGAGTCAATGGTCTCTTTGGGTGACTCCAACGCCTCAGCAGCTTTGTGCTTGGCAGTCTCGTACCCTTCCTTGGCCTTCTCCTTGGCTCCTTCCGCCGCCATCTTTCCCATTTCTCCAGCTGCTTCCTTGGCTGCTTCTGCCTTCTCAGCCGTCTTCTCTGTAGCCTCTCCTGTCTTGTGAACAGCCTCTTCTGCCTTTTCAGATGACTTGCGCCTTGCCTCCTCAACAGCCTCTCCCGCCTTCTCCTTGGCCTCCTCTGCCTTTTCGGCTGCTGTTTCCTTGGAATTCTTTGCCTTTTCTGTGGCTGCATCCCTTAGCTGTCCAGCTTTCTCGGCAGTGTACTGTCCAGCACCTGCAGCAGATCGAGCAAGAAGATAATTTTTACGCTGAAAAGATTATTAATTATTACTTTTTTAAAAATAAACTCTTCCATGATGCTGCAATAAACTGTACGTATTTATTACATTTAGTTAGGCAAGAACGTAGTGGCAGCGCTTGGTAGTAATTAAGGTACGTAATGGATGGTACCACTGACCAGAAGCAGAGTCTTTAATCCTATCTTTGATTTTCTTAGCAGCATCCGTGGCCGCATCAGAAGCTTGCTTAGCCTTGTCGGTGCCCAATCCTAAGCCTTCAGAGATCTTGTCCTTGGCCCATTCTGCCCATGACTCCGCACCCTCTTTCCCCGTCTCCGCTGCATGCTCGATCTTCACCTTGGCCTCCTCATATTTGGAGTTGGAATTGGGGGGGTCGTTCTCGGTGCAAGCAACTGCCGCAATTAGCGTGATCACCACCACCCCGAGTCCAAGAACAAATGAGCAGTTCCTGTGCTGCATCATGATCGCAGAAGCTCTTTTGGAAGCCATTCTTCCACTCCGGCAGATACCCACTCTCTCGTTCACACGCTCAGAATTTTGAAGTATAACATATAAATACACCGGCTCAGCTGCTTGGTTTAACCTTTTCGGGTATGTACTGCTAGCTAGTTGCCAGGACAAGCCCGACCAGGACTGCAAGCAGGTTAACTAAAATGGAATTGTTTTGCACAGATCAATAATATCATCCCAACAACGGCACAATCTGCAGGTAGGGGTTTTTACCCTTTTTCAAGGAGCGACCCTTTCAATCTATACATATAGATATGCATGGTAGAGTGAAGAATGTGGTAGACGAGGAAAAGTAGATCGCAAATTGAGGCGGTTTGCCCAACGGAAGATAGATAGGTGGCAAGCTACGTGGCTAACGTGTACTTCATTCTCCATATCTTACTGCCACGTGTGTTGCTTCCATCCTTAGCCAGCCAGCTAGCCACCTGACCAAGACTGTGTATATATATATATATTTTTTGACCAAGACCGTACATTCAATTCAAGGTTGATTATCTCTTTCTTCATGCCTGCTTGCTTTAATTTGCTTCCTCCCTTGCTCTGAAGTGTCGTGCACCTTTTTCTTCTCTGAAAAGGTGCATAAATATCATAATTCTACTTAGTTCCTTGCATATTCATCGAATGTACTTGATGCTAGATGACAATCAACATCATTAATAGAGAGGTCTCCAAGAAACTAAGAAGTGGCGTATAAAATATATCAATGCTGAATACCCTATTAGATGCGAAACAATTGCGAGGACTACCTGGCCAAATGTATTTTCCTTCTCAATTCTGGAAAATGTTAGACGAACCTCCAGATGCCACAAGACAGCTGCTCATGGAGGATGTTTTAGGGGTACCACCCCCTCGCCTTGTACCGTGTGGTTTGGAGCTTTAGCTCTTCAACAAACACCCCCACCCACGCACCCCAACCCAAAAACAGAAAAACAGAAGATAACCAACAGGGCAAATGATTACCAATCTAACTTGCAAAGAAGTCAAAGAACATCAACAGGGCAAATGGCTAAGACAACAAAAACAGAAGATAACGGTGCTCAATGCTAATATTCCTGTGACTCCCATTAATTAAACGGTGACCATTTTTGCCAATTCCCAGAGCAACAATCACGAGTTTCAGCTTAAACACCTGCTAAAAAGTAGAACAGGATTTTATGGCATGAGCATTCATGAATCTCCTACAAGTCAGAAACTAAATCAACGACCACATGTGACATGACTAGAGAACCTCGATAGATAATTCAACCCTTCCCTCTCAGAACCAATCATCAACTTCTTCTTGTACACTTGGGACTGCTGCTGCTAACAATAACACCTTCCTATCTTATCAAGTAACAAAAGGCCAACAAACTCATCCCTTTAAATGAACAAATCCTTCACCAAACTAACTACATTGTCCATCTGCATACTTCAAGATTGCAGTTCTACCACATTGACTCTCATTAAACCTGACATATCTAGAGATCAAAATCCATCAGCAGTTTAATTACATTGGAAAAGAAGAAAAGCCAAAACTCATGTGCTTCCTTCAGGCTCTTCAGTTGATATGGCTGTCAGAAGATGCGTTTCTTGCACATCGTTATCTACAGCATTGTGCTTGCTGTTTCAGAAAAAAATTCAAAACAGGAAAATCAGAAAACATGTCATGCAGCCACAAGCCACAACTAGAAATACAGATGACAATGTCATAGTACAATTAGACCACACAGAAACTCATGCCTTCTATATTGCAAAATCATCTCACAGTAGCACAAGCTTAAATATGAGGCACTTCATAAATTCCTTAGATAGGCAATAGAAGTAGAGGTAAAGATGTTCGACATGCACCACAGAGCCCAAACCAACCAAATCTCAGCCAAAATACACACACACGCAAACACATTTTTACATTCTAACTGAATTGCTGCACGACAACTTTTACATCAGAGGCAGACAATAGAGATCAAAACAATGGAAAAGAAACTCTAAAACTGCAGTCGTGCTTACATACAAAAGTCTACTCCAGATGTCCATCAAAAGAAACTCTTTTTCCAGATGCCAGCAAAGAAGGCTATATCCTTGCCAATGTTCTTTTTACTTTTTCCTGTACCTCTTCTAGAAGATGACCATATTCTCTTCCTACACTATCCTAATCATTAGCAAGTAGGAAATCACATTCTTTCACTTTCTAATAATGCAGTTAACCATGCTTTGTTTTCTAAATAAGCATAATGGACTTTAAAAGGCACATGTTACTTAAGCCGCGAGTCTGACTCAGGTAGCTAGACTATAGTGGTACTGCAGGAAATAGTAACGTAGTTATTTTTCAGATATCCTAAATTTATTTTTAATGAAGCATACTTTTTATAAAGGTAATATCAAATCTCACATGACAAGGAGGCTGTGATGAAGCTCAGTGGTCTGATTCTAACACCAGTCTTAATACTGGTAGCTACAACGAGCAAGACAAAAATTAGATATGTATGCATGGGCACTAAAGGCATGGGGAAAGTGTATCTGCACAAAACCATCTGAAACAGACACATGTACTCACGAGTTTAAAGCAATGACTGGGCATAGATATAAAACCAAGACGGAACATCATTTGGACTAAAAAGAGAGTATCAATGTCATGGCATGAAACTTCTGGCAAAAGATTCCAATCACAAGGTCAAATAAGTAAAGAGACAAGTAAAAGATTTACAGGAAAATTTGTACTACTTCAACAAATCACCAGCACAAGTAACCATTGTCACATAATCACAAGCTGAAGAAAGTTTCCTTCAGAGACATACTTGCACGTCTTTTTGTTGTGACCCAGACCCTTGCATTTGCTACACTGGAGCTGGCGTTTGATTACGTCCAGGGAATCGGCCTGTTTCATCTTGGGTCTGCCTGGCGGGCGTTTAGTTGGTGGTGGAGTTACCATAACAGCAGTTCCTTCCAACTCACCATTAGCAGGTTTTTCAACATTTGGTACTGGGTTAATCGACTCTGCGTACGTCAAGTGATAACTCTCAGTGGTGAAGTACCTTGAGCAATAATCATACGAACTCCGACCAAGGCAGTCAAAAACAGCAATTGCGTGGCAGCAAGGTAATCCTGTGAGCTGCCATCCTTTGCAACTACAGTCCCAATGATCAATGTCAACAATATCAACAGACTCACCACGAACTTCAAACGTGCTGCCATGTAACAGTAATACTTGAAATGGTGCTGCCTTTGAAGCCTCATTCTGAAGATTTTCCTCCATTAAAGGGGTGAGCCTTGTAGTCCACTGACTGGAATCAACCCTTCGTGTATAGATCAATTCCATCATCTTACCTCGTAAGACATCAACCATCTGAGTTATTGGCAACTCATCAGCCTCTGATACCCAACTGTAGAACAATTGTCCAAAGTTGGATGTCATATGGTTGTACCTTGCCCCACCAAAAAAAGCATTTGCCCAGTGGGCTGGCTCACTTTGTATGACCCAATTGTAAGCTTCAGGCGAGATGGCCTTTATGTTTTCCGCACAGCGTTCAAATGCCTCAAGTTTTGGTGCATAGGCAGCAGCAGACAAATCCTGGACCATGAGTCGTCTTGCTTCATGTGAAAATTGCCCCTTCAAATCTCTATTCAGTTTCTCGGCTAGATAGCGTAGGCAATAACCATGATAGCAGGCTTCACCAAATATATCGCATAATGACTCTCTTATTCCTTTCTGGGAATCAGCAATAAAGGTGATTTGCCTGGATGTTGAGACAGCAGACTTGAGTTCCGACAGAAACCAATGCCAATTTTCGTCAGTCTCTTCATCAACAACAGCAAAGGCTACTGGAAAGACACTATCATTCCCATCTGCAGATGTTGCAGCCAACAATGTGCCTTGATACTTTGAGTACAGAAGAGTGCTGTCAAGGAAAATAAGAGGCCGACAACCTTGCTGAAAACCAGATATTGATGCATGAAACGAGACAAAGAGCCTGTGGAAGCTGGAGTCCTCCTTTGTCGCAAATGTAGCAATACTACCTGGATTTGTTTCCATTATCTTTTGACAGAAGAAGGGTAGCTGACAGTAGGCCTCTTTATAAGATCCCTGAAGCTGCTCACGGGCAATCTCCTTGGCACGCCATGCCTGCGAGTAGTTCAATTGAATGCCATACTCACGCTTTATGTCCACAGCAATATCCTTAGGCTTGTAATTTGGAGAAACTTTCAATTTTTCCTTGATGATATTTCCAACCCATCCCCTTGTTGCTCTATAACCGGCTTTTACCGAAGTTCCTTCACAAGTATGCTTCGCATTCATTTTCTTGATGCAGATGAGCTGGGTGGTAGCCAATCTGGACGCATATATTCTCCATGGGCAAACCTTCGGATTTGCATTTGACAGTCACACGGTGACTGTCATTTTTCTTATATTTGTAAGTAAATCCATGGGCAATGGAGTATTTATGCAGAGCTTCGCGGAATTCAGGGAAGCTATTAAATCTTTGGTCAACACCAGTGATAGTATTCTCCCACTGAATTGCAGCTCTACGATGCTTCTCGTCATAAATGTCAAGTGGAGAAGTATCGATTGGCTCCTCCATATCAATGGGCTGATCATGAGCATGAATTAAATCCTGAGAGCCACCAGGAGGAACCACGGCCTCGGACACAGTAGTCCTGCTTGACCTGCATACCCACAAAGCGAGCAAGCTACCACATAAACTACATTGTATTCAGTTACCATAACTGTTATTTGGACGGAATAAAATTCAAGTGTTCATTCCAAGAACAACGAGAGCACCGAAAAAAAAAGGAAAAAGAAAAGGATTAACAAGCTTGAAATGGTGGTAATTACCTACTGGCAGGCATGTTGGATACGTTGCGCGCAACAGCTTCCTCAGCAATGATAAAAACCTCGACCTGGTCAGAATCCTTGAAGAAGTTGACCATGCGCTTGAGGTCCTTATCTTTAGAGATGGTAATGAGGGTCTTCTTGTTCCCGGGGAGGAAGTACTTAATGGTCATTCCGTCAACACTGCACTGAAAGGTCTCAGAAAGTTCATGCTTGAAATCCTTCAAGAGAGTCTGCTGATCGAGGTCCAGAGCATAGGCCTCTCCACCAGTGTAGTACAGGGAGCCATCCTCTTTATTGGTGGCAAACTCGCCTCCAGATTGGCATATAGCTATAATTTTTTTGGCGGACATAACTCTTACGAGGACAAAAGGTACAGTTTAGACGAACCCCAAAACAAAGGGGGGGAAAAAAAGGGATCTTGGAGAGGAGTGATATGGCTAAGTTTAGCTTCTAAGTGCGAATTGATTTTAGTGGCATGGAAATCCACCTACATTGGAACAAAAACTAGAAAAGTTTATAACTTTGGAACAAAAATTGACCGTACAACACGACGGTTGGGGTGGGAGAGGTGAAGAACAAGAAGCGAAGCCCTAATAGCACTGAGAATTATAGCAATCCCCAAAACCTATATTCTACAGAGAGAGAAACAGGAGAGAGCCCTAAAGGGAGGAATAATCGGAAATAGTACTCAACAATCACAAGAAAAAAAAAACTATGGAATTGCTTGAACAATTAATATGAAATGCATAATTAACCATGACATGAGGATATTTATCCTTGGAATTTAGTCTCCTAAAAGCCAAAAAAAAAGACTTTTTTTTGGGTTGGTCTTTGTTATGGTTGAAGCAAAAGGAGGAGGGCATACGCACCAGAGTAATGGGATGTGGTTAGAGCGGTAGGGGGCTCCTCCACCGGCATGCAGAGAAGAAGAGAGAACGGCAGAGGAAGAGGGTAAGTGTTGTTACAGTTTCTTCCACCGGCATTAACAAGCAAAGAGTTTCTAGTACAACAATTAAACCAAAAAATGACTATAAAAGTTGAGGAGTTTGGAGGGGGCCTTGCCTTCTGTACTTTGTGAATTCTTCTCGTGATAATATCTAATGTCTCGTTCTTTTATTTCTGTGGTAGAGTCGCGAGAGTGGAATAAATAAATAAAGCACAGCCTATATTAAGCTATGACACCGCCCGAGAGAGCCTCTGGGAAAGAAGGCATAAATGGAGAGACCAGAGAGAGAGAGCATAAGCTGCCATTGAGTCGCGACGACCCACCCCAACCCAATAGTTGACCCTAAAACCGTATGCGTATGCGTAAATGTCTTTTGATATTTTAGTTTATGACTACTATACTACTGCCTTGGGCCTGGACCCGGCCCCTTTACCAGTCTTCCGTTGCGGCTAGAGATGCAAACGAGTCGAGTCGGGTTGAGATTTGATTTTATCGAATCGAGTCTTGACTTAATTTCATCGAACTCGAACTCGAGCTCGAGCTTGACGAACTGACAATTTTGAAGCTCGAGCTCAAAAAAAATAAAAATAATTATTTTTTTTAAAAAAATAAATAATATAATATTTTTTCTTTATAAATAATAAAATATTAAGAATATTTATGTAATTTTACTATTAAAATAAAAATAAAATAAAAAAATATATATATACTCGAGCTCGCGAACTAACGAACTTAATATTTTGAACTCGAGCTCGAGCTCGACTTTGACTCGACTAGTTCGAGCTCGATATTATTCGAGATCAAGTCGAACTTGAATCGAGCCGCTCGCGAGCGACTTGATTCGTTTGCACCCCTAGTTGCAGCTACCATCACAAGCCACAGGAGACTTGTAGCAGCCATATACTCCAACAATAGCCAACACCTTTCTCCGACCACAACCGCCCCCCCCCCCCAAACCGGCGGCTAATCGGTGGACAATATCTTTTAGTACTTAGTTGTATGTGAGTCATAATTGTAACTACGGTGTGTTTGCCTGCTCTTTTTGTTTTTCTTTTAAAATTTCAAAAAACCGACTCCATTTCTTTCTTCTCCAATTTGCTGCAGAGCCCCCCACCCTCCAGAGAAAAATGCTTCTACTTCTGCAGCAGTTTCCATCCTTACCTTCCTCTGGAGCTGCTTCATTTCCTCCTCCGTTTCAATATGTTCAAAGTAAATACTGAGTTCCTCTGCCATCTCTTTCTTCTGTTTAGTTAGTTTGTAGTATGTGTTTCTGTTCATGTATATCAATCTATGCTCGTTGCTGATTTTCCTTTTTGTTTATACTACCCAGGTGCTTTCCTTTGCTTGAGAGATTGTAAAAGGCTTCCGCTACCGGTTTTAAGCGCTTTCTCTTCAGGACCCAAGGTTTCTTTCTCAGCTGTTCCTTGCCGCCTCGGCATGTGTTTCTTTTCCTATTCTCTACCATTCACATCTACTTACGTTTACCCATTGCTAGTGAACGGCATCTTTCTGTCCGTGGAAAGTTGTTTTCTTTAGTAGTAGTATATGACTCTTCGCTTGTGATTTTTAACTAACTTTACAATCTGCTGTCTCATCGGCTCAACTTAGTCTGGATTTCAAAATGCTTCCCCTTTCTGGAGTTGGCATTTTTTCTCAGTCAAAGTCTTGTTAGCCGAGCATGATTTTATTTCTCATCTTGTACTAATTTAACCTTTATAGAGGGATGCCACTCAGATTCATCAGTCTGGGATTTTGACTTTGCATTGAAAAATGTTGATCGATCAATATTTAATCTCATGTCGTTAGCCTAAAAGCTAATGGCTTTGGTCTTAGCTGCAGTTTAGCAATGAATGTCACCGTGTTAATTGTTCAAGAAGATCTGCCACTGTCCTCTGCACTGCTAAAAGACCTCGTCAAGGCTCTAGGGCTAAAAAACGTGAGCGTGTACCTCAAAATGTGGATCTTCCAGCAGTATTGCCTAAGAAAAAGAAGAAGCCATATCCAATACCTTTAAAGAATATTCTACAGGCTGCCAGAGCCGATAAGAAGCTTGCAGCTATGGGAATGGAGAAACATCTTGAGCCTCCAAAAAATGGACTGCTTGTGCCCGATCTAATTCCTGTTGCTTATGAAGTACTGGATGCTTGGAGAATTTTGATTAGAGGACTCACACAGATCTTGCACACTGTTCCTATCCATGCTTGTAGGTAATTTGTTGTATAAAATTTGATATTGGTGTATCTTTACATCTTCTTGGTTTTGTACTAGTTTATTCACCAACTTGCATATAAGTGGAAGTTGAATTTTAGCACTTCCATTGCAGTGAATGCTCAGAAGTTCATGTAGCCCAAGTGGGTCATGACATTCAAGATTGTCATGGTTCAACCAGTGGAAGTCGAAAAGGCTTCCACTCGTGGGTGAAGGGGTCTATCAATGATGTACTCCTCCCAATTGAGTCATACCATATGTATGATCCCTTTGGTAGGCGCATTAAGCACGAAACTCGATTTAATTATGACCGGATTCCTGCAGTTGTTGAACTTTGCATCCATGCTGGTGTTGATTTACCTGAATTTCCTTCACGGAGGAGGACTCAACCTGTCCGGATGATTGGAAAAAAGGTGATTGACAGAGGTGGATTTGTTGAAGAGCCTGAACTTGAAAAGCATGTAGATAGAAAGTCACAAGTTATCGACCTTGACACACATAGGAGTCTTGAGCGCTTTCCTCCTCCAGAAATGTCGGAGGTACCTAAGATTGCACAGGAGACTATTAATGCGTATGAGAAGGTCAAATGGGGCGTGAATAGGTTGATGAAGAAGTATACCGTGAAGGCTTGTGGGTACTGTTCAGAGGTCCATGTGGGGCCCTGGGGCCATAATGCCAAGCTCTGTGGTGAATTTAAACATCAGTGGAGGGATGGAAAACATGGTTGGCAGGATGCCACGGTTGATGAAGTGTTTCCCCCAAATTATGTGTGGCATGTTCGAGATCCAAAAGGGCCTCCTATGAGGAGTGGGCTAAAGAGGTTCTATGGCAAGGCACCAGCTGTAGTTGAGGTCTGTATGCAAGCAGGAGCTCAAGTTCCTGAGAGATACAAGCCAATGATGAGGCTTGACATAGTAGTTCCTGAAAGTGAGGAGGCTCAATTGGTTGCATGAAAAGGTTTCTGTCCGTACAGGATTATGATGTACAATACTTGGTCTATGTTTCTTTACTCCCACTAAAAGCTCCTGCTAAGAAGTGGATGCCTGTGATTTTTAACTTAGAGCAGAGCAGAAGGGATGTAATTCCCTTCACTAATAGGTCTAGTGCGGTGTAATTCTGACAAACTCTCTCTCTCTCGGGGGGTTTTGTGAGGGAGGTTGTGGTGGGGAGTTGTAGAGCTGATGGCCCTAAATTTACATTGAAATTGTTATCATTCATACTTATCTCATGTCATTACTATCACTATTAATATGGTGGACATGTAATATACTGGACAAGACGCTTGCTTTGTGAGCTTCTGATAGTACTTCTTGCTGGACAGGTTCTTTGACTTATATAAAGTTCCAATTCACTGTGTGTTGCTGTACCATACCATGAGAATTGCAGCATAAATTGTTGTCACTTTATAGTAGATGGATATGATATCTGTTTGAAGAATCTAAAGTAAATATGTAACTCAAGGTTAAAAGAGGATGCTCAGGCAATTTATCTTCTTATTACATACAGTACCCATTGCATGTAAGCTTAAGATACGAGTGTGGAGCCACAATATTAGAAGCATAAGTTCCTATTTTTGGGTTCTGAGAATTCAATCATGTTAACAAGAAGTCTTATCTTTTACTGAAGTAGTAGCTATATGCTGCGGTGGTGGCTGGCAGATCCACCTGTTGGGGCTCCTTCATTTGCTAATCTCAGTGGTGAATCCCTCCCTTCTATTAAGTGTAGCTGTTGTAGTTTCCTCTATGTGCATGTATACTCGGAGTGTGTGTGTTTAGATATGTGGAGACACAGCCTAGTAGTGGTTTAGCAATGCTTATGGGTTACTGAAAGGGCCTCAGTTATTACTGGTAATTTAATTGCAGGACTGGTGTGATTGGAATGAAGACAATGCTAATAGCAGTCCTTTTGACCTACCAGCTTACAAGTGGCGCTTGGTTATTGCTTATGATGGCACCCGTTTTTCAGGTTTTACCATTTTTAACTTGATGGCCTGCTGGGGTTTTATGTTTTTTGTGATACGAGTTTGCAATTAATGTGATATTATTTCAATTGGTCGGGGGGATTATTTTTAAATTAAGTTTTTTTGTAAGTGGAAAATTGTATTTCATTCTTTTGGCTAATTGGATGCTTCTCTTTGGTAAAAAGGAATACTTCTTACTTTTTCTTGAAATGGCTTTGAAATTTCATCATCTGCATCTGGATTTAAAGCATGGAAAATTTAAGCAAATGACTATACACATTTGGTGTTATTATATATATTGGGTTTCTCCATTTCTTTGTCTTGTTAATGACAAGTATTCTGCATTGCTTTATCTGTTATCTTTCAAACCCTTGCTATTTGTCTTTGTAAATAGTGTTCATGATGAAATTCCTAGCACGGTCGTCTCTCTTTACTCGGCTGCAAGTTCATATTCCAAAGATTGTGTTTCTGTGAGGCTAAAAGGACTTGGTTAACTCATTCTGTAGTCACTCATTTCACAACCCCTTTTCAAGCCTGCTTTTCTTGTGCTTAATTTTCTAGGTTGGCAATACCAGCGGTCAACACCAACCATACAGTGTTATCTTGAAGAAGCTTTAACCAAAATTACAAAACTAGAGCGAGAAAATCTTCATTTAGTTGGTGCAGGGAGAACTGATGCAGGGGTTCATGCCTGGGGCCAGGTTTGTGTCCATGCCGTTAAAATGAGAATAACTGAGAGATAGTCAGGATAGGTAGTTTGAAAATATTTCCCACTTTCAGGTGGCACACTTCATTACACCTTTTAACCTTGCCAACCTGGATGATGTTCACCAAGCTTTAAATGGTCTTCTTCCATCAGACATCAGAATTAGAGAAATTGGCGCTGCAATACCTGAATTTCATGCTCGGTTTTCTGTCGCAAGTAAGATTTATCACTACAAGATATACAGTGATGCCATCATGGATCCATTTCAGAGGCACTATGCTTTTCAAAGTGTGTATAAACTCAACCCTGATACCATGAGGGATGCTGCTAAGCATTTTGTTGGGAGACATGACTTTACTGCCTTTGCCAATGGATCACGCAATGACAGGGTGCTGGATCCAGTGAAAATAATATTTCGCTTTGATGTTATTGAAATGGTATGTCTCAAGTATAAGAAGTTGCTATCCTTTTGGGAGAGCAAACGCTGAGTCACGATTTCTTTCTTGCTTTAGTGGTCAAATCAAGTTCATTAACAGGGTTGTCATGACTCGGAAGATGAACGGTATATATTGCCTACTTGCAGTCTTTATCCCGAAACCAGAGAAGTTTATGTTTGTAGACCCGAATTGGATAGAACTGCAGCCTACCTATCCATCTTTATCTTTTCCTTCAGAAACTAGTAGCGTGGAAATGCATGCATATTGTTATTGAGCAATTTTTACTGCAGGGGCACCTTTTGCAGCTTGAAGTGGAAGGAACTGGTTTTCTGTATAGACAAGTTCGGAACATGGTAGGCAACTCAGTTACCCTCTCAAGCTAAATGAAGTATATAATTGTGCTCAGTGCCGGTCTTCCCTGGGATAACTAATAAGACAATAAAAAACCGCTTAACCACAGATGTTGATCATCTGAGAAGGCTACTCAACCATAGCATACTACTTAGTTAAAACTGCCTTTATCTTATAGGTTGCTTTGTTACTTCAAGTTGGAATGGAAGCTGTTCCGTCTGATATTGTTCCAATGATATTGGCATCTCGTGATCGCAAGGAACTTGCAAAATTTGCGCTCTCAGTTCCGCCTCATGGGCTTTGTTTGGTCGCCGTCAAGTATAAAGCAGAACACCTGCATCTACCAGCTGACGCTCCTACAAGTAGCTTTGGCAGACATCGTAGTATAGGCAGATGTAAACTGCCGTGTTTTTGACAGTTTGTTTCTTTTGCGTAAGATATGCTCTCTTTGGCTAAGCTTCTTTCAAATCAATAACTTGATCAGTTGTGAGATTTTATAAACGAGACGATTCATTGTACTGACCATCTGGGAAAAGAATCCACTCTGCATGACGCATATGCCCGTTTGGCGTAAGAATGCCTGTTCTTGGTTGATTTGAAACTAGAATAGGCATATATGCCTGTCTGGCGGACAATGATGTGTTGGACTACTTCAGCAAGTCCCTATTAAATTTGCTTTGAAGGCAAATCAGTTCTTTGTATCATGTGGACAACTCATAAATACATTTCTTAAATTTGTATTAATTCCATTCAAGAATCGCAAACAAGTGAAACCCGCGTTTATCCAGTCTCCTCCCAGTAAAGCCCGTGAACAAGTGGAAACAGCAGTTCCTCTTCTGAACCTGGCCATAGTCCTTCCAAAGCAAACCCTACAGGCTACAACTAACCTCAATACAACATCATTATGTCAAATCCATTTCCTTCTTAGTTTCGTTTTTCTTGAAACATCATAACCAGACGAAAAAGCTACTTAGGAAAGGCGTTGTTCTTGTCATCAGCTGATCTATCAATCTGTAGATGACGGAATGAATATGAATCATGAGCAAGAGACTGCACCAGGAGATCAAACATCAGAGCGTCAGACATGCCCATGAGCAAACTATGTGAGAGAGAGAGAGAGAGAGTAAAATCACTGCAGTTACCAACTCAACTGGAATAAAATGTGATAAGAACAGCAGACACTACTTTTCTTTTTTCTTTTTTTATTCCCTTTTATTTCTAAAATCCATTAAGAAACAGGATACATAAACTATAAGCATTTCTGCTAACAAATTCACTGGTCAGATTCCATTTTGAACAAATTAATCAGTCAAAAGAGTAAATATATGGATCTTCAAAATCATTTAGTTAGCTTTTCATCCTGCCAAAAGCCAGCAAACTAGTCCAAACAAAATTTGCTCAAGTACCTGTTCCTGGGCCCGGAAGTACATGAAAGGTGTGTAGTGGAGAAAATTTGAAACTCTAGAGGTGTAAATATCAGCATACCTACATACAATCCAAGAAACGAAGTTGTTAACATCCGAAAACTTTCAGCTTCAATTACTCGCAAACAATCACAAGTCAAATATCAGATGTAAAAAAATATATATCATACTTCTCAATCTGCCTCATTAAGTGGCTTTTGTCCCACAGACCAGCACGTGAAAGAAAACCCCATCTGAAAAGTCGAAGGCACAGAAGATTAGTTATGCATGGCTTAACTCCAAATTCACCAAATTGCAGAGACGCATGAAAAAAAGCTTCAGCAAGTGCAAAGGACACCAAGATCCAAGGTAAAACAAAGCCCCAAAACGCATGAAGAAAAAGCCTCAATAGGTGCAAGGGGCCACCAAAAGCCAAGGTAAAATGGAGATCCAAGTCACAACTCGTGTTTAAAACTGACTTCCACAACCTTCTGAAAATACTAAATTTGCTGCCAAGCAAATACTTCTAGCTAGTAAAGTCATGACTTGTAAACAAAAGAATGTAAAAAGTTTTGGGACATATCACAAGGTTACATGGACAGTAAGTCTAACTGATGGCTTTCCAAATCACCTTCTGTTGAAGTGTTCCCCATCAGCTTCCAGCATCGGGGCAATTTTTTGATCAAGCCTTTGCATTACAACAAGCAACTTTTGCATGCTATCTGTGAGTTCTTTGTCGTCCATAAGGGTGGCAGCAAACGTCTGATGGAGACAATAATTAATTTTATTGAGCCAGAAAGAACTTTGTTAGCTGACCTTCAAAACTCAGAAATACTAACAGAAAGACATATAGGTATGCAAAAGTAAGAAATATTAAAGTTCTCATAGTAATAAAAATTGAATCCTCAATCTGCCAATCTCTCTAAAAGATTGGACGGTTACATATTTGGAAGTGATGGAAACACCAATTGAATAATTATTTCCACAAATTTCTTTCAGATGTTCAGGGAAACCCAAGTACTTGAAAAAGCTCCAGGAATCCATTATTATCCTTTGAGCTCAGGTTCCCTGGCCGGAAGGAAAGATTTTACCACATCTAGTTGAGTAACTACTACTATATACAGTCAAACTTAGTAGCTAAATGCCAGTAAGCAGAAGCTGTTTAAAATCATAAGGTTTAGACACTTGATAACCTATCAAATTGAATATGACCAAGTAAAACTAAACAATGTCAGAAACTAAGGATGACTAAACTAAATAACAGGAGAAACTGCTGCTGTGCACATTCATGTGTGTAGGAAAAATTACCTGAGCAGGACGCCCCTTGGATTTTCGCTGCAATGCAAGCCGAAGTTGGTTAAAGAGATCTCCTACTACCTCCTTCTGATTTATAAGGTCTATCAACTTTGCTCGATGACCATGACTCCTAATCAAAGCACTGTACTGCATAATCAAAATAAAAAGAAAAAGTAAAGCATATCTATGAATGTAAAGAAGCACACTAAAAGAAGAACTAATATCTGAGAAATAAACAAAAAGCAACAACACCTAACAATTTATTGTCTAGACAATACTGACTTATAAAGGAGATTGTAGAAAACAATCTGCTATATAAAGATTCAAATTGTTCCTCGTATGACAAGTATTTCATTTCCATGAATCTGCTCATAACGGATAAGAAAATTAGAAGACTAGACGATCTTTCCAGATTGCACTAAGTCACATTTAATCTATTTGATATCGTCGAGATAAAAAATTATTGTTACTACCTCTTCTTCTAGTTCTCGACAAATCAATGCTGTCCTCCATCTAAGATGGACTTTTGATTGGCTTACATCAGTGTATATGTGATCACCAACATACAAGATCTCATCTCCATGAATATTGAGTGAATTCTCAACCATCTGTGCGCTTCCTCCAGAATACAATCCCCCTGCATTTGCAATGCAAAAGATCGTAGGTGAAGTAATCAATAACCATGATTTCAATACAACTGAAAAGGTACATGTTAAAATTGGTCGAATAGCATAGGGCAAATGCTAACTTCTCTCAAAGCTAATTTTGATAGAGAGGTAGGTTTCTGGTTTATCTAGGTCTTCAATTACAACCCTAGAGCTTGGGGTATTAGATACAAAGGGGAGAAAGAGTTTATGAAATAATTGGTGATAGTCCCTAGGTCTGAACACGTTTTCGTTTAGGGTTAGTCCCAAAATTCACGTTGTTGTGAAAGTATGGCAAATAGCTTCTCATCCACTTCCCTCTCCTACCGTTGATCATTTGCTTAATAGGAAAGGAAAGGCAGGCCCATCAACTTCGTGCTTAACTTGTGGTGAGATATTAGTGCATCAAACACAAGGAATTAGTCCCACAAAGCCTCATCCATTTTCCAACTACATTTGTTTACAGCTAATGTCATTAAGGGTTAAGATGGAAAGCAGAATGAAATTATAAAACTACTTTGCACTGTTGAGCAAAACGGGTGGGATAGGGGGAGCAGTTTTGTTTTCAGCGCATGCCCACTCATCCAGAGTGCTGTTGCCTGAAATTGTAAAACTACTTTGCACTGTTGAACAAAACAGGTGGGATAGAGGGAGCAGTTATGTTTTCAGCGCATGCCCACTCATCCAGAGTGCTGTTGCCTTTATTCATATTGGAGGGTTGCACCACCAACAACCTAAGAAAAATAACTCTCAAAATAGTTACAAGGGCGCAGGTCTTACACACCTCCATGGAACCGTAACAGATAACTTTCAAATTACTTTATAATAATGATTTCGGTCACTCACCACAAGTAAGATGGACACAGGATAAGTTACCTGGACGAGTCTTGAAACAGGGACGCATCAAACCTTCACCAGTCACTACCTCATACATTGGGTTAGACATCTGGAAAAATTCTGGCTTTCTAGCTGAGACTATGACCTACAGAACCAATAGAAAGTGCTAAATAAATCCAATTCTTTAAAGATTCATGCTTTTCATAGCCTTAATTGTTAAGCATATTCATTTCTTGTCACAAACTGGCAATAACTAATGTATTAATTAAGCCAGACATTATACTAACTCCAAAAAGACAAAATTGTACAAACTAGCAAGAATTGTGGAATTCAAACAACCTTGACCCTCTCCTTAATAACTTGATAATCTTAGTTTTCTATGGTGACTTATAATAGGAGTCAGGATATTAGTTATTTCAACCAAAAAGAGTCATAAAGAAGATAAAGTCAATTGAGTTCAGATTTGTAATATAGTTCAAGGGCCTACCCACCATGTCAAACAGATCACGCCAGCTCATGTCATTGGGAAGAAATCTATTGAACGAATGCTGCATCATTTTGTCTGTATAATGATAGTCTGAATTGGTGATGAGCAAGAGCCTTTTGCCAGCCTGATTTACAAATTTTGCAACTCAAACATGTAAAAATTCTCAATTGATTTTGTCTCTTTTCTTCAATGCGAAAAGAAGATATACAAAAATGAAAACAAAATGTTGTAGAGAATACAACCAAATGAATACCTCTTTTTGATCTACCAGCGCCAATGGAAGCTCAGGATCAGGTTCAACAAATAGTTCAGGCTTGGACATTATCTCGCTCTGTATGGATGCTATCCATTAATTTATGCTCGATTGCTCACAAAGTACCAAAAAAAAGGGGTAAGATTTCAACAAGAAATCTACCTTCAGCTGACCTTCGACATGTGCCCTAAAGAGTGCCTTCCCAACAGCCTGAAAAGTGCACAAGTCAACAAAATAAAACACTCAAACAGCATCATTCCATACAAGCTTTGCCACCATACAACCTTGTAAAGCCCTTTATAATCAAGTGGACCTATATCTGCTGCTATAAATCCATCGTCCAATCTATCAACCATCTGAAAGGCGCAAGTATCAATTATTGTTGCTCTAAAGATAAAACAAACTAAAAACAGAAGCAGAAGATACTTGTGAATCAGATAGGTTCAGGAAGTTTAAAGGCTGGCGCCTATATAAAATTTGAAGATGGCACAAACTAAAACCCATATAGACAGAATAAGGGTTTATTGAATTGAGTCAAACAACAGGTATCACTAAATTTTCAAGGGACCCAGACACTGATAAGAATGAATCTAACCAAAAATACTACAGCCAGGGGATTTTTCCATAGAGAGAAGAATAACATCAATTTCAATTTTCAGAACTCAGATCAATCGCTGAGCTTGAAACAATTGCATCAGAGCTGAATATAATATAAGTCCTGAAACTAATAATGAATGTGTTACTTGGAGACCTTAGAACTTGAAAGATGCAAGAAGCTACCGAATAGCATCTTGCAGAACAACCATATTATAATATGCTCTTCAAGAAGCAGAAAAATCTTTTCTGTTTTTAAAAAAAAATTGTTTCCTAAGTTTCAAATCTCAACCTGATAGACTCAATTCCACTAAAACTTTGTTCACCACCAAAGCATGGCTAAAGGGTGGCTGCTACCACTTATGTCTGAAGACACCAAAATAGGTTGTTAGTACATCATCTCTTACAAGTAAAATTTATGAGAAGCTGAATAAAAAGGACTTTATAAATATCTACCAAAAATAAAAGAACCATGAACTTCAAACTTCAATGATAGAATGAATACCCCAAGGACACTTATTGTGAGAGAGAGAGAGAGAGCTGCTCCATTTTTTCTATTTAATCCTTCTCACTAGTTGTTTAGTTTTAACTTTGTTGATATCTCTTCTTCCTCCATGTCCTTTTCTCTTGTTTGACAGGTGGATCCCCAAATCTTTATTTTAGTGATGAGCAGGATCAATACAGGATGAATACCACATCTTTCAACAGACTCAAATGGAATCAGGAGAAACATGCAACAATAACAAATAACATTTGCAAAGGTTCCTACATCATCATACAGCATACTTTGTCTTTAGGGAAGCAACCTACCTGCATAAAAGCCACTGCTTCTGAAACAGAGAACAGTGTGTTGAGGAACTCCCATCGGCTCTCCTTCCGCAAATCTACCAGTTCCCTCCCATACATCTCACTTCCATTTACAGAATATTAGCAGGCACCATACAAAATATTACCCCAAATTTGCAGCATACTACACATCCAAGTATCAAATGTGGTGGAAAGATGAACACCTTGGAAGTACTTTTACATGTAATTAGAACTTAAAGAGTGAACATTTCATAAAGATAATAAATATTAAACCCACAGTATCATCTCTAAGATACTTGTAACAGCCAGCATTAGATGCCAACAGTAACCCATCTATCAATGCTGTATGTATTGCCCATATGACAAGGAATACAGAAGGACAAGTTTTGAAGCACACCTTAATTCACGAGTAGATAGCATTCTTGTGCCGTGCATGGCTCTTTTAATATATCCAAATCGATCAGCCTTAACCAAATTGCCTTTCTCTTTATCTATTACAAGTCCTCTAATCACCTTGAATAACCATGAAGCAGATTGGTCTCAGAACTACGATAAAGAGTACATCTCAATCTGCATACAACGTTCTACTATACCAGTTCTGGGTCAAAAGCAAGTCCATCAACAGGAAAGCCCATATTTCTCAGATTAACCATACAATAGTCATAAGCCCTTCCTTCCCATGCCTGTTAGATAAAGAAGACAATGCATAAACCCAATTATCCAACTAGTATTTAAATGCATTGCAAAACATTTATAAAACAAGATTACAAGGACACACGACAAATTAACAGCATTTACGACAAATTAACAGCATTTAGCGTGCACAAGCATGAAAGTCAACATCTTTTTTCAAATTTGTCCCGGAATAATGCCTCTGAATCCATTTATTGAACATATTACATGTAATAGTGTTACTTTTTGAGTGCGTCGAAAGGAAACAAATTTGGATCCATTGATAAGTTACAATTCAGAGGACCAAAAGTCTAAACTCATGGATACTAATTTTTTTTGTTTGGGTATTAAACACTTGAAACTCTCTCCAAGAACATTTGAGTGGGGATGGAGGCAGCAGAAAAATGGCAAAGGGCATTTATTTGATGCCCAAATAATTAATCAAAGAAAAATGTTACTGAAGCTCCAATTTTGCAAGAGTTGTTAACAGAAGATTCCACGAATATCCCGAGACCATGTTAGAAGGAGTTCCCAGCCATAGGACTTTCAGTACTACTCCTAAACCATGTTAAAGCAGGAATGTGAAGCAAAAGGAATTTGCATTGCATAGTGTAGCTTCCTAAAGCACCTTACAATGACTCGCTAATAGAATCACAGAAATCTCCTCATACTTGTATTGCTAAATAGTCTAAATTGATGGCAGGAGTATTCACTACCAAAAATGTCACTCAAAGAATCCCTGTATATATGTGTGAAGTAGCAATTCCATCGTAGAGAGAGAAACAGAGAGAGATGTTAAGCAACTGTTGGAAAACAAATGCATGAAAGGAGGAATGAAATGAAATTTGGCAAAGCATTGGCATGGTAAAAGTGAGGGATTACCTTGACATTATAGTGCATCAGCGTGTAGTCCATGTCATACCCAATTGCACTGATAGACCGTAGATTCAATGTGCGGCTGCAAAATATCCCTCGGGGAGAATTGCTAGCAGAAAATGGACCCTATAATTATTAGCAATAACTTATTTTTTATGACCAAATGCATCAACAAAAAGAGATATCAAGACAAAGAAGGTTGTTATGAATTCTACTATGAAAAGTGTACATGCCAACTAAGATGTAGTTGATGCGTTGAATAAAGTTGGAGCATAGGTAGGTTCATATTCAGCGAGAGATATAAAAAGTGAAGGAAGAAAAGTTTGGGAAGAAAATGGAGGAAACAAACAAGTGAGGAAATGTGTAGTAGTAGCATCACCGGTATGCCCAAGTGTTGAAGCAAGTCTTCAGCATCTCGAGCTTCTGTCCAGGCCACCTTTTCGATGGGACCTTCCAAGGCTGCCTGCCCACCACTTCCTGCATTCGATAGCCAAAACTTCATGAAGGCGGCCAGAAGAAAGAAAAGGGGAAAAAGGAAAAAACTTTTGGACTCATGGACAATAAGCTGCCCAAGGCATGAACTAAATGCGGACTTAACAAGGAGGGAAAGACAAAGGACACACACATACACCTAAAAGAAAAAATTAAAGGGGAAGAGAGAATTTGATGAAGAAAAGGGGAGAATGGGGGAAAACGCACCAACGTTGATGTTCAAGTCGCCTTTAGTGCTCTGGCCAAGGTAGTCTACATCGGAGTTGGTGGCAGGAGTAACTGAGAAGACATGAACATCGGGCTTGGTGGTGCTGTTGCAGCGGCAGGTGAGTGAATCCGAAGGAGGAGGAGGAGGAGTCGCTCGTATAGTGAGGAGCCTAGATTTGGTGGCGGGGTGATGATAGTGGATGAGGAAGGCGGGTCCCACGCTTATCCTAGGAAGAATTCGGTGGTCGGGTGTCGTAGTAGCAGCAGCAGCAGCAGTAGTAGTCGTGGTAAGGCAGCAGTAGGCGCTGGCTGATGCCGCCATTTAGACGCCTGGTTGCTGCGCTTAGGCTTTACCAAGTCTCTTCTGTTTCTCCAATTCTCGAAACCATCTGCCGCTCACTCCTCATTCTATTTTTCTTCTTTGATTTTACTCCGCCCTGACTCAATGGGAGTACTAGGCAGGGTTAGAAAAGTATCTACTACCACACCAGAAAGCAGAAAACTGTAGTTGAAAGTTGAGAAAGGTGGGGGAACTCGGTTGACCTCTCGATTCTGTTACTGGATTTTCCTTCTTAAAAAAAAATTTTTGTGCCACTACCCCCACCTTCTCTCTTCACTTTGCTCTGCGCATGGTTTATGTCACTCGGCCCTCCACTCCACCGGCCGCGCCACCCTCTCCTTCTTCCTTAAAAGAACAAAAAGGAGAAAAATTTAAAGGGAAATTTGCCAAATTGGTCCCTAACATTTTCACAAAAAACTTTTTTGTCCCTGACATTTAAAATCAATCAGAATAGTTCCTAACATATAAATTATGAGTTAGTTTGGTCCTAATGCTCGTATTTGCTCTTTTTTCCAACTAAAAATAGCACATCGGCATAATTTCAAGGGCAAAATCGAAAACATTCGTTAATCCATAAATTTTCACTATTCTTTTTCTTTTTGATGGTTTTAGCCATTTAGCAGCATAGAAGAGAGGAGTATGATTGTTCACATCTCCAAGGTAAGGCAAAATTGGATTCTTAGTTACCATTGCTTTAGCAGCATCCACATTTACAGCTAAGGAGCAGTTCGGCCAAGTTGGTATGCGGCTTCAAGCTACTCCTTAGCGAACTCCTTCACAAGCTTCTGCACAAATTTCGATCGACCACAGCTAGCTGCCACATGAAGGGCTGTCATGCGAAGGTTGGAGATTTTTGCTGTCTTTGCATTTTGATTGGAACGAAATTGGCAACTAGCTTCTTTCCAATCTCCTTCCATTGCTGCTCTGTAGAGTTTTGGGAGCTTGGTTGTATCAGCTTTAACAATCTGCTGACCCCCTTCTCTTGCTACTTCGCAAACAAATCCCAATGTCTCGAGATTTAAGCAAAATGAAGAATGAAAATTGCAGTTGGAATTTAAGAATAAACAAGAAGAATAAATTATAAAGTAGCAGTAGCTTGAGAACCAATTGAAGAAGCGGTGGAAGAGTTTGAGGGATGCAAAATTATGGATTAACGAATGTTTTCAATTCTGCCATTGAAATTATGCCGGTGTGCTATTTTTAGCCCGAAAAAAGAGCAAATATGAGCATTAGAACCAAATTGCCTCATAATTTATATGTTAGGAACTATTCTAGCTGATTTTAAATATTAGAGACTAAAAAAGTTTTTTGTGAAAATATTAGGGACCAATTTGACAAATTTTCCAAATTTAAATTGCTCATACCTGCCAATTGGGATTCGTCTCAGACTCGGAAGTCAAATCACTTTGGGCTACAGCAACACCAGCGACTTTTTTGGTTTTAGGAAATAATAAAAAATAAAAAATCCAGCGAGGAAAAGGAAAAGGAGACTGCTCATAAATAGCCAAGCACAACAATAAATAGCCAAGCACCCAAGCGTCGCTCATTTGCTCCCCTCACCCAGAGTGCAGACTGCTCTCGTCCCGCCAGCCCACCTCAGCTCAGCGCCTCGAATTTCTTCGGAGCAAGCAAGCCGGGTGTGGCTCTTTGCTCCCCTCTCCCCTTCTACTGCATTCTTTTTTCTTCTTTTTTTTTTTTTGCCCTTTTTGTTTATCGCTTCTTCCCTTTCTAGTTTTTGTCTTAAACCGTCCTTTTCTTTATCTTCTTGTTATCATTATTACTGTTTTCTTTTCTTTTACATCTTCTTATTACGAAAGCATAAACTCCTTATCTGAAACAAGGCTTTAGAATGTCGCTGTTGTTCCTCTCAACTTTTTTTTCCCCCTTTTCTTTTTTCCGCGCATGATTCCTCGAACCCATCTGCTCTAATACTCGTCCCAAAGACATCTTCTTTACACCCCTCCAATTTTAATATGGATGGTCCGCATCAGAAGTAGGGATGCCCTGCAAGATATTAGAAATTCGCAAGTCTTGGGATTCAAATTTTGCATTTTTTTTTTTTTTACAGCTTTCTACTGTTCGATGTTGCCGGTTTCATTTCATGGAGATTAACCATCCTAGCTGAATCTTGTGTTTTCCTTGTTCATTTTTATTGGTTTATACTTTAAACCACAATTCGGTGTTTCCTTGTCACGATTTACCTCTGAAATATTGGCTTCCACAGTTTCTTTCTTTCTTGTGCACTTAAACCTCTCTAACTTTGTGAATCTCATTCCAACTGCTCTTGTATCCAGGTAAATTAACTGCGCGGCCAGGAGGAGTCAACATGGGACTGCATCAAAAGTCTACCAGAACAACGGTAATGCACATTGAGCACACCAAAATTTTTTTTTTCAAAAGATTAAAGTTTCCTCCTTTTTTCCTTCTCCTCTTAAATATTATGTTATTTTGGACCTCTAGGCAACAAAGGATTGTCTGGGGGTACTTCCAGATGGAATTCTGTCCAAAATCATCTCGAGGCTTACGCTAAAAGAGGCAGTAAGGACTAGTATCTTGTCGAAAAGTTGGAGAGCCATTTGGACTAGTCACCCCTGCCTATTGTTTGATTCGGCCAACATACTCGGGAACAAAATTCACTCCAAAAATATGTCCTGCTGTTTTGGTGAACCTGATAGGCAGTTGCAAAGGCTTCACTTTGTGGAAAAGGTTGATCACCTTATGCATCAGCGTCGAAGAGGTCTGAGGATAGACTCTTTAGCCATACACTTCCACTTAGGTAAAGAGTTCGCTTCTCACATCAGTGAGTGGATTGAATGCGCATTTGCTAAGGGAGCTGAGATCATTGACCTTGATCTGTCCGAATCATGTAGTTTTAAAGTAGAAAACGTGCCCCTAGCTGAATTCGAACGTTATACATTTTCCTGCTCGCTTCTTGCATCCCCTAATGTTAGATGTACTCTAAAGCATCTCCGACTGACCTGCTGTAATTTTGATTCTGTTCCCACTCCTGGCAGCCTGGCCTCTCTGACCACCGCTGAACTACGGGACGTTAATATCAGTGATCAGCAACTAGAGAATTTCTTATTGACCTGTTTACGTCTTGAAATTTTGAGTTTGCTTGCCTGCACCAACCTTGTCAAACTTAAATTCTCCTGTCCAAAATTTCGTCTTAAGATTCTAAGCATACAGAATTGCCCTAGATTAGACAGCATTGAACTTGGTCCAGAGAGTCTCACCACATTTGAATATACCGGTGAATTAGCCACTTTTTCCTTCAAATATGCCCCAAGGTTAACAGATATGTATCTGAGTTTCACGGGTCATAACAGACAGGATGGTGTGAGCTCTGCACTCTCGAGGTTTGCTTGTGATATACCTCACTTGCGGACTTTAAATCTGGTCTCAGTACTGGGCATGAAGGTAAAATAATTATTCAAAGAGCAGTTCCAAGTTTTGATATATCACCTTTCCGTGTGTTTAATTTGCTGCATTATTTAAGGATTTTAGCTATGTTTTCAGATGTCAATTTGTATTTACTGTGTTTTCTTTCTATCACAGACACCAGAGCTGCCAGACAAGGTGCTAAACTTTACTAATGTCCAGGAGCTAATCCTTAGTGTTTTTCCTTTCCACGATGAAGACAAATTTGATTGGATTATTTATGTGCTGAAGACCTTCACTTCGTTGCGCAGTCTCCAACTCAACGTAAGCATATTTGCTTGCCTTTCCCCTTGAATTGCTTCTCGCTCTCGTTTGTTCTTTCCTTTGTTTCATTCCTGCTCCTTGCTGTTAGATGTTTTGTTTTACACAGACTTGACTTGCCGATTGGCATTTATCAGAGAGTGTCTATTTGTGCCACAGATATAGCAAGACTGTGTAAAATCCTGGGGAGACGAGTACTTTGACTGCCTTTGCGATTTCTGTTTCATTCTTCATCTGTTGGGAAGGTGTTTTTCCCCTTAATGATTCTTTCTTTTTGTTTCTTTCAGTTGTTTTCTCCAAGCTACATCAGAAAATCAAATATTTCACCAAGGCAGCTTCCTGAATGCACTCATAGGCACCTGACTAAGTTGGAAATAAATGGATTCTATGGTAGTCCGCATGAAATTGAGCTGCTGGAATACCTGCTTGACAATTTGGTTGAACTTGGAGTGCTCTTCATTAACCCATGCCGCAAGATATACAAGAGATTCAACCGGTGGGATTCCGAAGTAGCAAGTAATTCCCACAAAATTAGGCCTGAGGTTGTGGAATGGATTCATGATAACGTATCTCCAACCATACAGCTGCACGTATTGTAACATTGGGTCGTCCTCTAAGCTATAGCTGAAATTTATGGATGTGTATATCACCTTCCTGTAAAAAAAAAAGAACCTGTGAAAGCTTATGTTCTAATATGTCAAAGTTTGCCTAACACGCTTTTTGTTTTTTTTGGTTTAACACGTCGGGCAAAACCTAAGTGACTTCTTGTCATCGGTGCACTAGGCCAATAGCTTTCCAATCCAAATTGATCCAACGTTCTTGTGCAATCTCCCGGTAGCGAAGCCTTCATACTCACAGTTCCAACTTACGTATATGGGCCGAGCTTTGGTGTCCTATATGTCATTCCCTTGAAAGCAAGATGCAGTGAGGCTGACCCTATATATTATTGGCCCTAAATATCAAGCCCAATAAAGATAAAGCCCAACTATGCTTTAGTAAACCCCCGTTGATTAAAGCCCGGCCAGTAAAAGATTACATACAAACGTTTGTTGCGATAATATGTACTAGTGATTGAGAACACACCAATGTCTGTACAACCAATAAAAAGATATTAAAATAATAAAATTAATTTAGTTAGAGAGTAGTAGTTTAAGTGGATTCAATTGTACCAAAAGAACCGCTTCATTATCCTAGAAAAGCGATAGGTTATCTTGGGGGAGTGGTAGTTAATTAGATGTGGAGTCGTTGTAGGGGAACAAGTTGTTAATTATCTTTCGGAAGAAGGATATATCTGAAAATACATTAAGTGACACATTTTGTTATGCCAACCTATCTCCAATGTTATATAAATAAAAATTTTAAAGGAAACAAACAAGAGGATAAAGACTACTCAATAAATGAAGGTCCTACTCAGGCTTTCAGTTTCAGCCCATCTGGGTAATTCCATCGGTTATAAGTGAAAAGAGTATTTTGGGTGTATATGTACTTATCTTATAGAGGTTATTATCTTAATAACAATGTCTCTGTCCATGATTAACTAAAATTATTAGTGACTCCTTTGTGGCCAATCATTTATTCAAAAAACTCTGCAAGAAGGATAAAAAATCCCATCGTTTTTCCTTCGACTGATTAAATTTAGCATGTCTATCAATTTCATCAGAACGACTTGTCTTGTACTTTATAAATCGCTTCAGCACTAAAGCAGAAACGATCGATCATCTTATTAGAAGTGCATAACCAAAACCCTCATTACATATAGCTTTCTCTGTGTATACATCAATTCTTTTACGATGATAAATTACTATAATCGTAAATAAATTTTGGTCTATTTTTGAGGTGTGTAAAAATGTTTATAGGTTTCGTGTAAAAAAAAAAAAAAAAAGAGCTTTTAGGTGACATGCGGATTCATTAGTTCCATAATCAATTAGGTAGGATGTGATTGGAACCTGCCTTTCGTATTCGCATGTAACTCTAGTATGGTTCTGGATCAACAACAATGCACGGTGGACATAGTATGCCTACATGGCATCCTACGTGCCATTCCCATAAACTTGGTATCCTGCGTGGTTACGGGATGCTTTATGATGAACAACCGTTGGATGTGGCTGTAGATGATCGAACCACCTAGATCGCCCGCAGGCGCATGTTAGGACGGGGAAAGCACGTGAGAACTGACGACAGTCACGAGTGCGGATGTGTAGAGCAGACGTCATGTGCCACATCGGATGGGTAGCCTGAGATTCGACGGAATAAACCACGTGCCGAAGCACCGTCTTAAGAAACAGATTCCTCTTCGTTTCCGTTTCTTTTCTTCGTTTTGAGTCTACATGTCGGCATTCCTAACTGGAGGCTCAAGCACAGAGAAGATAGAGGGATAGATAGATTAGATTCGCCATATATTACACTGGTACAAGGAAAAGTCTTCCTTTTTTGGCTTGGTTGATAAATTTCCCGAGTAGAAGTTTTAGGGTAATATCAGAAGGAAAAAGGAAAGAAAGGGTAAACTACTATATCGATTCATAGAAATGAAGGCGATCGGCGTCATCTCCCGCTCAGTTCCTTCCTTTTCAGGTGCTGCTGGAATAGATGGCTACGGCCACTCCCGCAAAGCTGCTGAATCTTTTTCTTCTTCTTCTTCTTCTTCATTTACTGGTATTGGTTTAGGATTGAGGAGGGTCTGTTGTAAAACGAGGAAGTTTGTTGGGCTTTCCGGGCATGAGTTTCGTCGGAGCGATCACTTGGACTATTACTTCTCAGGAGGAGGGAATATCACGTGTGGCGGTGGGTGTGGAGGAAAGAAAGAGAAGGACATGAACAAGAATGAAAAGGAGCACAAAGCAACGAAGAAGATGATGAAGAAGAGGTTGAAGATGCTGGAGGGCCTGTCCAGGGACTTGTCCATGTTCTCTTCTGGTGGGATGAATTTTGGTTTTGCTGATAATACTTTATTTGATGAAGTCAAAGCCAATACGATCGCTGTAAGTCCGGTCACAGCTTTTGCTTGTATTCTCTGTTAGTTAAGCATGCTGTTGCATCGGTTTTTTAACCCCTTTTTTTCTTGCCGCCCCCTTCATTTTATTTCTTTAATCACAACCAAGCTTTTTCTTCAGTTGAGTTTAGTTCCACGGCCATCCGGCCATCCCCCCCCCCCTTCTCCTCTTTTCCTGCATCTTCTTTTATGTTGTTTGTTTCTATTGTGCCTAACGAAAAAGCGAGCGAGTGAAGCTTTTCCTTTTCCCCGTTTTCCTCATTTCGTTTCTTCAAGTAAGTGGAAATGCTTCTTTTGTCTTTTCTTTCGCTGATGGGTTTCTTGTTCGGGACTTCAATATTGACTTTTTCTTAGGCTTCTTCGGTCACTGTTGACAGAAAGCCGAAACGCATAACTATTGAACGCTTTTTTCTCACTTTCTCAGTATGCTTTCCTGAAACTCATGTTGTCATCAAACTGAAACTGCAGGAGGCGGCTGAGGTATTGCAGGGTCAAATCAAACAGCTAATAGCGAAGGATACGGAATTGAAGATGACAAGGAAAGGTGAGAAAATGAGGTCACAAATGCAAACTATGCCGGAGTATGGACTGTCTTCGAGCTCAATGTCGTCAACCTCTTCAGATTCTAGTGACAATGAATGTGGGCAGGTAGTTGACATGAAAGAAGAAAATTTTCTAAAACCAGTTATTGAGCATGAATCAGTAGCCCTTCCTGGCCTTTTGGCGGAGGAAAAGGTCGTGACCAATTCCCAAACACCAATTTTAGATGTTCTGTCCGTCATTCAGAGCTCAGAAACTCAAGAACGAACCTCAACCATGGGTGCATGTGTCGAGATTGGAAGTTCAGGGAGTTCAGATCAAGGATACTGCTTTGGGAGCGGTAGCTTCTTTAGAGATTATGTGGATAATGTAAGTTCCATTTGATGAGTGCCTAGCTGCAGGAGTATTGCCCAAGAAAATCGAGGTTTGTATGGGTGGTAAATGCAAGAAATCGGGTGCTGCAGCGCTTCTGGGGGAACTTCAAAGGCTAGTTGGCATTGAAGGAGCTGTCTCCGGATGCAAGTGCATGGGCAAATGTAGAGATGGTCCTAATGTAAGGATTCTCAAGGGTCCTTCTGAGAGTGTTAGTAACCCCTTGTGCATTGGTGTGGGCTTGGAGGATGTGGATTTGATCGTGTCCAATTTCTTTGGAGACAGTTCTGAACGTAGCCTCCCTGCAACATCATAGATTGTTACCGTAAGTGTAGGATGGCTAGCTGACGCCAGGTCTCGCTAGCATTGTGTACATGCAACTGTTTTGGTTGGCAACGGGGTAAATGTCCCTCCGTTTTCCATTATCACAAGGCAATTTCACATTATCATTTTTCCACACAGTTATAGATTATTAGGGGAAATATTTTGCATTACCTAAATTCTAGAGTCAAAGCTCAATGCTTTGCATGTCTGAGTATTGGCTCATAGGGCAGATGAGTTGGTAAAACATGCAGGTAAACGAATTGAAAATGATCCCTTGGGCATTGAAAATGAAGAGAAAAGCCTGAGGAAATACGCCGTGATCGTGAACTGGCCTCGAGCTCAATATTTTCAACCTTATCTCTCAGAATCAAGTTACGTTAAGTGCAAAGAGGTGGTTGACATGAAAGCAGAAAATTTTCTAAGTCAGTTGTTGAGCATGAAAAGTTAGCCTTTCTTGAACCTTTTGGTGTAAGAAAAGGTAGTGATGAACTCCAAGCACCTATTTTAGAAGCTCTGTCCGTCACTCAGAATAAACCTCAACTCGAGAATAAACCTCAACTATAGTTGCATGTATTGAGTGGAATGTCAGGGGGTCCAGGTGAAGGAGACTGCTTTGGGACTGGTAGCTTCTTTAGAGATTACGTGGACAGTGACATCAAGGGCTCAGTTGCAGGAGTATCACCCCAGAAAATCAAAGCTTGTTTTTTGGGGTGGTGACTGCAAGAATCTTTTGGGGGAACTTCAGAATGCAAGTGCATGGGCAAATGTAGAGATGTTCTTAATGTGACGATTCTCAATTGCCCCGCTGAGGCTACTAATAATCCCTTGGGCATTGGGTGTAGGTCTGAGGATGAGGATTTGATCATATGGCCAATTTCATTAGAGAGAGTTCGGAACTTGGCCTCCCTGCAACATCTTAGGTTGTTATTCTAATGTCACTTCTCACCCATATTGTGCATATGTAACTATTTTGGTTGGCAATGTGGCAAACAGTTCTCCGTTGTACATTATCACAAGGCAATTTTACAGTTGTACATTCCTGGAAGACAAAAATTTTGCATTACCAAAATTCTAAAATCAAAGCTTGTTTTTATACACGCCCCTGTATGGACTGAAAAAAGCAAACATCATTACTGTCTGGGCCAACAGTTTGTAGTCAAAATCCTCAGTGCTTTGCATGTTTGAGTATTGGCACGTGGTCAGATGAGTTGGTGCAACGCTTCACGAAGTAATCCAGGGTTCTCTGCTTTGCCGGGCTACTGTTTTGCTGATTAACGGATACTTCCAAGGAGTTCTCATGGCCATCGAGCATCTGGAGAATAATAAATTTCAGATTTAGTTCACATAATAAATAGGCCCCAACTATGCATGTCCATCATGCGCGAAAGGCTTGTGAAGAAAAAGGTTCTTGGCTGTTGTGTACTTGGATATACTACAGAATATGGGGAAAGAGAAGATGACCTGTCCGAGATTTTCCAATTTGCTCTGCCACAACATCCCTACACAAGCATGAAATTAGGGAAGTCTCAGCTGTGAAACACACAACAATTTCAACCCCCTCCCAAAAAAAAAAAAAGAAGATTGCACTGATAATAGCAAATAAATACATGTTACCATATTATATCATCGACTGTGTCATTTGCCAGCAGATAGTATATGTTGACTGATGATACCTAAGCATAAAAACGAAGTCAGTCAAACACAAACAAGAAATTCCAGTCAAAAATTGGTTTTACAAACATGAACATTTTTCTGAGAAATCTTCTAGTAAACCATGATAGCAGCATGCAGCATCTATTCCCTGTAGTGATTTTGTGGCTTTTATGGAGAGACAGTTATACGAGGGCTTCTAAAAAATTAAAACCCATGTGCTAATTTAAAAGTGCAATTATATACCTATTTTGTTTTTCTTTTTGCTTTCCTCTTTTTTTTTCCCTTTTTCTTATTTTGAGAATCCATTCCAGCTTCTAAAGATATTTCATTGAACTTGTAGGGCGGTATTAGGACCTGATCTTCGATGACTATCTATCATGCTGGTTGAATTATAGAAGAAAGAAGAAACTCATATCTATTCTATGTATAACCATGCATAAATCATCCATTAGATGAACACATTACTTTTATTACATTGAGGCTAAACGAATCTTAATATATTGTTCCAAAGGGACATCCATCAGAGAATAATTCCTCCTAGATATTTCTTTAGCTCCATTAAGGTAAAAATTGAAAAGCAAAGCCAACAAAAAATGTCAAAGCAACCATGCTAAGGGAATGCAAAATCAACAAATAGGCTTCTGAGAAACAGCCCCAATACACGCAAAAAATAAAGTGTGCGGAATGGTGTCAAGAGTAAGATACGGACAGAATGACTTGTATAAAATAAAACAACACGCAGGATTCTCAGTGAAATAGGTGAAAATTATCAGTACAGATGAAAAAGCGAATATTTCAACCACAAAAATGATATTTATGACATTGATTACCTGACCAATCCTATGTGCTCGATCTTCTGCCTGAATCAGGTCACCTGGTGTCCAAGACAATTCTGCAAAGATTACTGTGCTTGCTGCTGTTAAGGTTAATCCGAATCCACCAGCTTTAATAGACAGCTGTACCAATAAAACATTACGACATGACAATGCAAAATCACATGAGAAAATAACTGTGGTCAAGGATGAAGAAAATACAGACAAAGTGCAATACCACAGCAGCCTTTATACTGCTTTTCTCCTGAAAGTCTGTAACTAAAGCTTGCCTTGATGCAGCTGGGGTACCACCATCAATACGAATGCACCCAACTTTTTTCTTCTGCAAACATGATAGTGAATCCTAGATTGTAGAGATCTTAACAAATCTTACATAAACTCAAAGGCCTTACAAGCAGGTATTGATGTATTGAGCAGATCATTGGTTGGTGATGTGCAAAAATTAGGAACTTGCAGCCAGCCTGTGCATTTAGAACTTAACAATGTAAGTGAACAGCATTAAAATGGAAGGTTAGTTCAAACAAAGAAAACAGCAATCACTATTGGTAAGAGTTCAACCATGTAGATATCATCCACCGCAACTAAATGCAATCTAGAAGACAGCGCAACTTGGAAACCTTTGTTTTTATTACACCTCATTTACATTCAACACCACCTCTCAAACCCCAACCACCTCAATCATCCTCCCCCTCACAGACAAAAAAAACCCAAGACAAAGTAGCCTGGAAACATCAACGTCCATTTCCTCCCCAATCATACAATTAGAAACTTCCATCATGGTGCAATTTTTATCTTGTTTGACATGCATACTAATAGCTCCATCCTCTGACCACAAAATCATACACAGATTACATATAAGGGAAAAAAAATCAATTTACCGATGGCTGTCTTTAACTAGTGGCAAATAATTGAAGTAAGAAAATGTCCAGATACCTCTATCATAGTTCCCAAATAATCCAGAACAGCTGGAATCTTGGCTTCAGCGGAATCAGTATATATCTGAATTTTAAAGTGGTATTATTAGCAAAATGTCATACTGAAGTCAAGTAGAACACATCAAACTGTTAGAAAGAGCAGAAAGCACAAAATCATGGCTCGAATGGATGAATTACAGGGGTCGGAGAAAGTATTAAGTTACTAGGAAACACAAGTTTACAATAAAGTTTTTATGAACGGTTAATGATCACTTAGGTCCTGTTCTCAACAGTTTATTCATGAGCAGCTTTTTTGAAATTGAAAAATACTCCCTCTATCCCAATTTTAGGTCATTTTTGGGAGTTTTTCTATTTTTTATTTTTTATGCACAGTAAAAAGAATGGGGCGAAATGAGTCTTGCTTTCCTACTATCTCATGTTCACTGGCGGACTTAATATTAACAATTGCACATCATTATGAATTTTGGGCCAATTTCTCATCCAATAGTTGATGAAATGTTCCTGCAAGAGAAGTTGATGATTTGTGAAACAAACACGAGAAGTACATGTCACAGGCAGCGGTGGACTGTTTGAGTCTTCTAAAGATTTTAATGGCAGAAATATTGTGAGCCCACCAACCTCAAATTTCAAAGTGAAATGGTAGATAGCAATTAGAAATTACTGAAAAAACGGTTGCGCATGACAGCAAATCTCTACAAGTAAACTCAAACATACAATTTTTTCTTTAGAGGAAGGAACTACCCTTGTTGTAACCCTAAGGACACCATTTGTAAACTATAGCTAAAGCTCATTGTAATTCTAAAACGACTAATGCTATTGGAATAAGCCTTTTATCACAGGGACACCGAGATTTTAAACCTGTACAAAGAAAATCATGATATTTTGTCACACATCTATCTTTTAATCAATTTGATCTTCCTATCAGAAGTAAATAGAAAGATGACATTGATTAATAAATAAGTATCATCCTACTAGTGAAGGTTATTTTACAAATAACCCTCCCAAGAATCTATACCTTTTTCACATCAAATTAATTTTCAGTAATACTTTCTCAGTGAAGAGAAATTCATTTCCAACATCTCTATTGAATAGCGCAACATAACATTGTATGTCAGTATTCAACTTACGATCCATAGAAGGTAATATTAATAATGGCCTAGTAGACAAATAAAAGGGGTAATGAGTATAAGATATGCAGCACTGGTAAGCAATAGTAGATATGATTTGAACGCAGAAAACACAGTGGTTTTACTTTTTTAAGATGAGGCAAAGTCTATTAACAATCTATTCAGTGAGAGAAAAAAAAATGGTCTAGTCAGTGAAAGTGTCACATTAGGTTTCTTCCAAAATGCCAACTGTATACCGTTATCAAAATCTTGCTATGCCATAAAGTTTTTGTCTAGCGGAGTGTATAATTGTCATTTTGAAAGAAATTTGCTACGCCATAAAGTTTTTGTGACAATATCATTTACCCTAAAGTGTTCACCAGATTCACCCTAAAACGTGTGACAAAAAAGGCCATATACAGTTATTTTAGCCCTTATAATAATCCCACAGTTTAAGAGGGCAAAATGCTATTGACTGTAATTAAAGCAAAAAAACTCGGAAACAAATGTTGAGCAGTTTTAATTAGGTCTTTGCTGATAGCAGTGTTTCCAAATCAAAATCCAATGCGAGGAATAAGTACAGTGTAGTATAAATTCACATCTCGTAGTGAAACTTGAAAAATGACAGCTATGCTTTTTTTTCTTTCTGTTTTCAGTAGAAATGTATAACTTTCAATGACATTTTTGGCCCGTGACAATTTGGATTAAATGTACCCTTTTCCTTTGCTTTCTAGCTTTTCTGCCTTTCAGTCAGGACCCCAATTTGCCCCACAGGCATTAAAGAATAAATGAAATTCTTAATTGAACTTTAGCTCCGAAAATCTCAGAAAAAGAGTGTAGAAGTAGAAGTTCAGGAGGAAGCAAAGATAAAAGAGAAGTAAGAAGCTATAGAAATTCCAAATAGATTTCCCAAGAAATAACCACCCAAGGTAGATTTACAAGCAAGCACTGCTCGCAACATAAACTCAACTAAACATCATTTCATTCCACCACTATCCAAAGCTATTAGCACAATAGCCATGCCAGGGCAGAAAACTAACTAAAATAGATCGAACTGGACAGTAAAACAGCAAGCAAGTTCACATGTACATAATTTTCTTAATTCTCCAGTGCTCCAATTCTTATCTGTGCATTTTGCATCAGTCAAATGATCATAGACAAAAAAAATTAGCAATTTAAAGTTATTTGCCTATTCTTTCTGTTGCTCCAAGCCTTAACTGATTCCAGGTAATAGCATTCATAACATTTATTAAGTTTTACTTCTAAAAACAGACAGAAAAAAGTTCTTAGCTAAGTTGCTAATATGCGTTTCTAATTATGCACATCAACTTTTTGTCAAAGGTGTTAACAGAGAAGAAAGTTGACGGTAAGATAATCAAGCAGTAGAATATTAATAAAAGAGAAAAAGCACACCACAAAAGCTGAACCTCCAGGACTGCATACCTTATTAATGAGATTCTTCTCAGCATATTTAAGTGACTCAGCTTCCTCTTTGGAGTGACTGGACCTAATTTTGGATTTAATTATCTCCAACTATAGAATAGCATCAAGTTAGAAGTATTCCTTCTTTGACCATTAGGAATTAAGGGCAGCTATCATAATAAACCTTGAAGAGCAAGCATGAATAAGCTTACACAAGAAGCAGTTACTTTTCAGTATATTAGGAATGAACTATTCACATTTTGGGATGAGGAAACAAGTGGAGCATAACTTTGAGGCTAGGTCTGCAATTTGTAAATGACAGAAGAAACAGAAAGGAGGTCTGATCCATACTGTGCACATTCAGTAGACAAGGAACAGAAAGAACAGTGAACTCAGAAACATACTGCCCCCCCAAACTAAAGAAAGGAACAAAAAAGAATGAAAAGTCAAGGAATGTGGGGATCACTTCTGGTAGACAATCAAGGGCCAGGAGCAACATCCCGGGTCCCAAATCACTGAAATGTTGAAGTAACAAGAGAAGCCCGAAAGTCAAATTTGAAAAGAAAGGAGTCCAAATGTCAAATTTGCGAAAAAGAGAGGCCTATTGTAATGGAACAGTCATGCAATCGGAAGCTTGGATCACCTCACAAAATAAGGCATTAACATGTCTCATTTCCTTCTCCCCTAAATCCAAGAACACCTGGAGCCAAAAGAAAAAAGGGAAACAATATTAACAATAGCGGATGAGTACTACATCAGGAAACAAATTAAAAGATGGAAATTCCAAGGAAGCTCGGCAGTGCCATCAGTTGAAACTAAATTAATGCTTATAATATCCCAGAGAGGAAAGTGAAACCAAATACCCTACAACATCCATCACAACATACTTATTCTTGCATTGAAATGTATGACACAAGCTCTTTAAAAGGGTCAATAGAAATTTCTAACTCAAGAAAAGACCAAACAGAACAACTTATACCTGTTGTCGGCGCTTCACAGGTAGCTCTGAAAGGACATCCTTTTTAAGTCTGCGAATCATCACTGTTGCTTTCATCAAATTGTGCAGCTCTTCATGATTGCTTGCTCCCTGATAGACTCCAAATGTGCCCTAGAATATCATGAGTACAATTATCGATTTGAGTAATGAAAGCCGTGGACAATATAAATTTAACAAACACCAGTCACATATCTAACTTACACCCTTGCAGTACCGATTGCCATATTCATGGACATTCTTATATACACCAGGATACAAGGCTTCCAGCTGTCAAATACAGTTTTAGGAACTCCAAAAAAATAAAATAAAAAAAGAGACAGCAAAGCAAAAAAAAAGAAAAGAAAAAAGATTTCAACTGCAAAGAGAAACAAAAGTTACCTTTTATGAGAGTTACCTGTTTAAATAATTCAATCGGTCGTGACAAAGCAGGCGTTCCACTGAGCAGCATCACATATTGAGCTTTCTACAAATAATCAATATCTGTGTGAGCGAGATAGAAAGATAGAAACAGAGATGTTTTCTACAGCATTAGTTAGTACGAAAATTCCTATTGAAAAAGACTTTTAATGTGAACGACATCATTCAATTATTGTCTATTCTTTTCCATCTTTTCCTAAGATGCAGGGTCCTATGACATAGCCACAACTGCCATTTCATCTAACCTGCCTAATCCTTCTTTGGGGCCCGCCGCCGTGGGGGGGGGAGGGGAGAGAGAGAGAGAGAGAGAGAGACCTGCAATATGGGAACTGTGGCATTTGTCCTTTTTGCTTGGCCATTTTTTTAAGAAATGTGATTCATCTGCAATAACTACCTGTACAAACAATTCATTTATTGATTAAAAGAAAAGAAATACTAGCCATTTTATGTAAAGAAAAGGAACATTATTTGTTACACAGTCTGGAAAAAAATGTATAAGCAGAGATTAATATGAGCTTAAGATTGCTGATACTTTAGAATATATGATGTTAAAACAACATAAGAATAAAAAAGGGGGGTTCAAACCAACTAATGGAATTTAAACTAAACCCAGCAATGTTGTTGTTTGCAGATGATAATTCTTAGTTTCAATAATATTTACATAGAAGACACACAACTAAGAGGATGAAAATACTTACTTGCCAAGTTAAATAAACATTCTGACCAATTAGCACCTTACTGCCAGGGAATATGCTTTTTGCACCATCTTAGTTTCAACTAAAGAGTAACCATTGGTTTTTTCACTCTTTTTCCCCCCTATATTGGTTGTCAAATTTAGAAAGACAATATTTTGACATAAACAAAGGATCAATGACAAGCTCCATTCCATTACAGACACCCTACACTAATTCTTCATATGATCTCTCTCTTCCTTTATCAGATTTTATCTATAAATGCACTTGTTGGCACAAATAGACCAACAATCTAAGATATCACAATGAATTCAATGCAGTGCGTTTTTCACAGATTTAGTTGGTAAAGCAAGTATTAGGGTCAGACGATGATCTGACTACTAAATCATTCATTCAAGATATTCAGGCGAGAAAAGGGCGTTGATCATTTCCTTGTCAGAGATTGATTCAAAGATTCAAGTATTTCCACAAAGCAAAAAGGGTCAAGCATCTTAAAGATTCTTCAGGTTGTAAACTGTATTCAAGGCTGGCGTTGATCAATGCAACTTTACTATTGATAACGAAGTTTTGGATGGAATATATTTCACACATTCATTGAGAGAAAATGTTACATATATATACATGAACTAACACCTCTATGTTAGGAAAGTTAACTATCAATCAGGTAGAGTCCTATAATTAAGCTATCCCTATAATCAAGTTATTCCTATAATTAAGCTATCCCTATAATCAAGCTATTCCTATAATTACGCTATCCCAATAATCAAGCTATTCAAAATAAATTCCTATATTTAATTCTGTAACACTCCCCCTCAAGCTGGAGCATAGATGTTGCTCATGCCCAGCTTGTTACAAAGGTAATCAACTTGAACCCCATGTAGAGCCTTCGTAAAGAGATCTCCCAATTGTTCTCCAGTCCTTACAAATCCCTGTAGAAATCAAACCCTGCTGTATTTTCTCACGAACAAAATGACAATCTATTTCGATGTGTTTTGTTCGCTCATGAAATACGGGATTGGATGCAATATGAAGAGCCGCTTGGTTATCACACCACAATTTTGCAGGCATTGAGGTTTTGAGGCCTACTTCAGTTAGAAGTTGATTTATCCACATGATTTCACAAATTGATTGTGCCATAGCTCTATATTCTGACTCTGCACTCGATCGTGAGACAACATTCTGCTTCTTACTTTTCCATGAGACCAGGTTTCCTCCAACAAAGACACAAAATCCAGTTGTGGATCTCCGATCTGCCTTGGATCCTGCCCAATCAGCATCTGAAAAACACTTAATCCTAGTATGACCATGATTTTTATAAAGAATACCACGTCCAGGAGCTCCTTTTAAATAACACAAAATTTGCTCTACAGCTGCCCAATGATTAACAGTAGGATTAGACATATATTGACTAACAATACTAACTGAATACGCGATATCTGGACGAATTACTGTAAGATAATTCAACTTTCCAACCAATCTTCTATACTCCCAGGATCTTCTAACAATTCACCTTCTTTTGTGAGTTGCAAGTTAGGAATCATTGGGGTACTAAGCTGGTTTAGCCCCCAATTTTCCCGTTTCAGATAGTAAGTCAAGAACATATTTTCTTTGGGACAGGAATATCCCCTTCCTACTCTTTGCTACCTCATACCCAAAAAATACTTTAACTGTCCCAAATCCTTTGTCTGAAATTGACTATGGAGAAAAGTTTTAAGAGATGAAATACCCGCAGCATCATTCCCAGTGATAACAATATCATCCACGTATACTACCAACAAAATAATACCCGTTTCAGACTGTTTGTAGAAAATAGAATGATCAGATTTGCTTTTCTGCATCCCAAAACCTTTCAACTGCTAGACTAAATTTTCCAAACCAAGCACGAGGACTTTGTTTTAGTCCATACAAGGACTTCCGAAGATGACAAACCTTCCCAGACTCCCCCTGAGCAACAAACCCTGGTGGTTGCTCCATATAAACTTCCTCTTGGAGGTCTCCATGAAGAAAGGCATTCTTGATATCTTAGTTGATGCAAAGACCAATTATGAGTGGCTGCCATAGAAATAAATAACCTGACAAGATGTTAACTTAGCAACAGGGGAAAAAGTGTCAAAATAATCCTCTCCATAGATTTGGGCATAGCCTTTGGCAACAAGGCGAGCTTTCAACCTAGCAACCGACCCATCAGGATTGAATTTAACTGCAAAAACCCACTTACTCCCAATAGCCTTCTTCCCTGCAGGTAAATTTACTAAGTTCCAAGTCTCATTACCATCTAGAGCATTCATCTCCTCTATCATGGCATTGCGCCATCCGGGATGGGATAGGGCTTCATGAACAGATTTAGGAAGGGAGATAGAATCAATAGATGTAATAAAGGAACAAGAAGAGGTGGGTAAATGATTATAAGATACACATGAAGACACAGGATAAGTGCATTGACGCTTACCTTTGCGAAGAGCAATAGGAAGATCATCACTTGAGACGGGATCTGGTAACGAAGGAACTGGTTTAGGGCATGTATCAGGAGGCTTTTGTCGTCGAGAATATACCTGAGTAATTGGAGGTTTAGCAGGGGAAGAACTTGAAGATGTGACAGTATAGATTAACAAATCATCATCCTCCTCCTGACATGAATGAGATGAGAATGGGATAAAAGGTGTATTTTCAAGAAAAGTAACATCAACTGACACAATGTACCTGCCGAGATTAGGACAATAACATCTATATCCTTTTTGGACACGGGAATACCAAGAAAAATACATTTCAATGATTTGGGGTCTAATTTAGTGACTTGGGGACGAGAGTCGCGGACAAAACATGTACACCCAAAGATTTTAGGTTCGATGGGAAACAAAGGTCTATTTGGAAAAAGAGTATTATAAGGAGTCCCACCATTCAGAACAGATGAAGGCAGACGATTGATTAGAAAGCAAGCTGTGGA
>CM041209.1:52255256-52299622 GCA_023065735.1 Coffea humblotiana | reverse complement strand
GTATTTTTGTACGTTTGGTGGCTTGCCTTCTCAACTAAGATGCTGGTTCTGTCCATATGTATAATGCATATGATGAGTGATCTAAGTTTTTTCATAACAAAAGATTTTCAAAACATTTAATACGTATTATGCATAGTTACTATAATATTCTTCAGACTGAAGAGGTTTTGATCCAATGATTAAAGATGAGAGACGAAAACTTAAAGGTCTTGGATTCATATTCCTCTCCTCCTTCCCGTTTTTTAAACCCTATCCTTCTCCTGTTAGAAAAAAAATTACAAAAATTACTAGATTATTCATCACCGCTATCTCTAAACCGTTCGTTTTTCCATTGGCCTGTCCCTCGTAATCCTGACAATTACTACGGAGAGCACTTTCAACTTTATCGTGATTGTAATGATAATATTGTACCAGATGTTATGTAGGGAGTCGTGATTCATATATGAGGTTAAACAAAGAGTTTCATAGTTGACTTAGAAAAGATTATTAAACAAAAACCCTTAATCAAGAGCGTTCTTTGTGCAATTACCTGATCACAAAATAAGAAAAAAATTACATAGGGATATATTATGAATGTCATGAACCACATGAGAGAGTTTCTTTTTAATTTACACTTTCGGGTTCATATACTTTTGTATTGTACTTGTATAAAACGAACTCATTAAAGAAATGATCATTACAAATTCTAGAACCGGGTGAAACATATTATCTGATTTGATCTTTTACATGCCTATTTTATCAATCATGGATGTGAATGTCTTTCAATTTTCAAAATAGATTTAGATACATCTATATCTTTTAAACTTATAGTTTGGCAAATGAGTGTCCATTGAACACTCGAGAATAAGGGATTCAAGTCTTAATTTTAGAAAAAAGTATAATTGATTAGAAAAAGTATTACAATTCAAGGGATCCAATAAATGTGAGTTTGTCTTTACATGGGAATTTAGACATGCTTCAAGTGTTTTTATGAGTATCCTACTGGCACTCGTTAGAAAAATTTTATTTATATGCAGGATCCTACATTTGCTCCGAAATGACTCGCATCTTAATATTGAACCATCTAAAAGATACATTTCAAAGATTAGGTTATAATATGAACTATTTTGCTTTAGATAATGCAATATTAAGATTCTGCGATTAGATCATCGGCATTAAGGAGTAAATGAATATCATCCAGAAGCGCTGTAATTCTTGGCAAATAATTTGACTCAAACATAAGACATAACAAAAAATTTAATAATATCTGCTCGGATGCGCAGGCTACAACCATGTAATTAATTACTCTTACGGGGAAAAGAAAAAAGAAAACATTTGATGATTACTCTAGCCTTAAACTAGTATAATATGTGTATGCAAGTTACCATGTTTTGTAAGCTAAATTCCACTTTGAACTTTTACATTATAAACACCTTTCTACTTTAGTTCTTAAACTTCTACTTTAGATACTTAGTCCCTAAATTATGAAATTTATCTTATTTTAGTCCTTAAATTTTAATTCTGGACACTTTATCCTTTAAAATATGAAATCCACTCTATGGAATTGTCAAAACTAATGAAATAGTAGTCAAATGTTCAAAATTTAAAGACTAATTCAGGGTGCATTCTATACTTTGGATGATAAAATGTTCAAAATTGAAATTTAAGAACTAAAATAAGATGCATTTCGTACTTTAGGATGTACTGTTTCCAAAATTAAACTTTAAGGACTAAAGTGGAATAACCTCTATAGTTTAAAGACCATAATCAAATTTACCCTACTTTGTAAAACACATTAAGTTATTACTAGAAGAAGAATAATTTACTTGGTGAGGCAGCCTGACGAGTCGACACATGCATGGATGTCTGCCGCTCCATTCTTCACCTTCTGCGCTCCATCAAAGGAACCTCTCTCTTGACAATGGAGGGCAGAAGGCACCTTTTGAAGCGCTGATATCAATCGTCGTTGTCTCATGTACTCCTTGTACATTTTAATAGAACTCAATCATTGTTCCTTTAGTCACATTTGCTATATATAAAATGCCAAAACTTCTTAGGATTTTCAGAGAAAAGCTCTAAGCAGCCAGAGTTGACCAGCAAGATAGCCTTCCTACTTCCCCATGACCACTAGCTTCACATATCTTCCTCAAGATTTGATGGACAATTCAGTGAGTTCATGGTTCTCTGAGCTGGTAAGAATTGTGTTTTTAAAAATTGCGTTTTTCCTAATAGTTAAATTGCTAGCTATTTGAACATTATTCACTGTTTCTTGAAGCTGAGTCAATACCATCTCTTCTATATGAAAGAAAGAATCTATCCTAAGCAGTAGTCTTTGAACTCATAAGCACCATGAATACTAACAAGTTTATACGTTCGCCCGGACTCTGATGCCATTCATGCGCGTAGAGGGAGAATATCATTTATTAATAACAATGCTAATGATTTAACCGTTTGCTATTGTTGTTTATTATTTTCACTAATGAATATCAATCATGGGATCGAAGATGATAATCACCACATCTTTTGTGATGTTTTAAGTAAACGTAAGCCTTAAATTTACATATTTCATATTCTCCTCAACTGTTTTTAGATTTTTGTTTCATTTTTTTTCGAGTAAACCTAAGTGCTCTGTTAAATTCTTTCATTTTCCCCATGGAAGGAGAGAACCATCATCTCACATACGTTTCTTTATTGACTTGTTAATTTTTGGCGGTACAAAGCATCCCTACATCTTTAGCAAGCTGTCAATGGAAGATTAAGAAACAAAGAAACGTAAAAAGGAATAACGGCATAAGAAGTAGCCTTCATTACGTCCTCAACATGTTTTGGTTACCGGAAGAAAACAATTTTACTTCGATATAGTTGTTGATCCTATTATTTCAAATCCATTTTAAAAAGATAGATTACTCAATGGACAAATCACACACAAAATTTTAGTCTTACTTTTGTAAAATCCAATTTGCTATTGCTTAGGATGCAAAATTTAGTCTTGCAAAAGTTCAAAGGCCCCATTGATTACTGAACAAATGATTATGGTGCATCCCATTAATTCCTATTTCAACACAGGGGATGGATGATTCACACTTCGATGAGCAATGTGATATCATGGACTTTTTCGATGAAGAGTTATCTGCTGCACTAGGAGAAGATCTGCAAAACACTTTGTCCCAAGAAGACAATACATATTCCTCCCAGGAAGTTCCATTTCCCCATTGGGGGTTTCCTGAAATTAACCTTAAAAATACATATTCCTCCACCTTAATTCCAAGAAATAGTTCCACAACCAATTTATCTGCACTTTCAGCCATGGAAGCTCCTCTAGTTAGTACCGAAATACCAACAAAGCGGCAAAATTCTAAGACCTCTACTTCGTCCATTAATCTTAATCAACCTTGCTGTTCCCCAATGGTTCTAACTTTTGGAAATTGTCAACAAGTAACACTAGGAAGTTTTAGTCCCGAGGGTGATACAATGTCTGAGGTTTTATTATCCCAAGAATCCCATATGAATCTTGAGGATGCAATTATTAAAGATGCTCAAAAGAAAAAGAAAACTGTGTAAGGACTGACCCAGGAATAAACAAACTAAAGTTAGAACAGAGTAGGCGGTATAACCGACCATATAAAGATTAGGCGGTAGACACCGGTCATATAATAATTAGGCGGTAAAACCGACCATATAAAAAGGGTTGCGGCAACCCAATAAAGACAAATAACAAAGCAAAATAAAAGACACAAAGATTTACGTGGTTCGGTCAAATTGACCTACGTCCACGGGAGGAGGAGGAGCAATATTTCTACTATGAAGAAGAAATACAAAAGCCGTAGGAAAGTGGTTCCTAGGCTAATAAGGCACTTACAAAAGAGTTAGGAAATATTCCTAAATTCAAATCAAGAGAGCCTAAATATTTTGACTATAAATGGGCTAAATGACTCAAGAAACTAATAGCCCATATAACTCTCTTGAGTGGTGCAATTAAATCCTTCAGAGGCCTTCTATATTTATAGGCTCAAGAGGGAGGGATTCCTAGAGTTTCAGCCGATGTGGGATGCAGCAAAGGAAGAAATTTATGCCACAAAGGTCAAGCTTTGCGGCTTGACAAAATCAACAAATCTCCACCTTGGCATAATTTCTAATCCCACCATCGACAGTAACAAAATTGCTCCACCTTCTTCACATAAGCCCCAATGGGCCTAAATCACCAACAACGAACACCAATCAAGTTCAAGCACTGTTTGAACTTGTAAATTGGAAGAGACTTTGTAAACATGTCAGCAGGATTGTCCTTGGTATTGATTTTCTGAACAAGAACCTTTCCTTCAGCAATGATATCCCGAATGAAGTGATATTTCACATCAATATGTTTCGTCCTCTCATGATACATCTGATCTTTAGTCAAGTGTATGGCACTTTGACTATCACAGTGAACAACAGTAACACCTTGATGTAGACTAAGTTCGCTAAATAAACTCTTCAACCACAAGGCTTCTTTGATTGCCTCGGTCATTGCCATGTATTCTGCCTCCGTAGTAGATAGAGCCACAACGGGTTGTAAAGTAGCTTTCCAACTGACTGCACAACCCCCAATGCAGAATACGTAGCCTGAAAGCGATCTTCTTCTGTCATGATCCCCGGCGTAATCCGAGTCTACAAAACCAACCAAAGTGTTATTATTTTTCCAAACTCCAAATATGCATTTGAAGTACCTCGCAAGTATCTGAAAATCCACTTCACAGCCTGCCAATGTTCTTTACTAGGGCAAGACATATATCTGCTAACAATACTGACTGCATATGAGATATCTGGACGAGTACAAACCATTGCATACATAATACTGCCGACTGCACTGGAATAAGGAACCCGTGCCATATAATCTTCCTCTTCATCTGATTGTGGTGATTGAGTAGCAGATAGCCGAAAATGGCTAGCAAGAGGAGTACTTATAGGTCTTGCATTTTTCATGCCAAAACGCTCCAAGACTTTCTTCAGGTAATTTTCTTGGGTCAATAACAACTTCCCTGCTCCTCTATCTCGTTTAATATCCATGCCAAGAATTTTCTTAGCTGCTCCCAAATCCTTCATTTCAAATTCACTATTCAACTGCAGTTTCAAAGTGTGAATTTCCGACAAATTCTTGGCAGCAATGAGCATGTCATCAACATACAGCAATAAGTAAATGAAAGAACCATCATTTAACTTCCGGAAGTAAACACAACTGTCATACATGCTCCTTGAATAATCATGACCCAACATAAAGGAATCAAACCTCTTATACCATTGTCTTGGAGACTGCTTCAATCCATATAAGGATTTCTTCAACAAGCAAACATGGTCTTCCTTACCTTCAATCTCAAAACCCTGAGGTTGCTTCATATAAATTTGTTCTTCAAGTTCGCCATGTAAGAAAGCTGTCTTAACATCCAGCTGCTCCAACTCCAAATCATACATGGCAACTAAAGCAAGCAAAACACGAATAGAGCTATGTTTAACAACAGGTGAAAACACATCATTAAAATCAACACCTTGTACCTGACTATAGCCCTTTGCAACCAATCATGCTTTATACATTGCGTCCTCAACCCCTGGAATACCTTCTTTTCTTTTGAAGACCCATTTGCATCCAACAATTTTCTTATTTGATGGCGGCTTTACAAGAACCCAAGTTCCATTCTGATGAAGAGATTCAATTTCCTCATTCATCGCAATCAACCACTTTGCAGAATCATCACAAGAAACTGCTTCTGAATAGGTGGAAGGCTCACCAACTGCATCAGTTTCTTCTGCAACAGACAAAGCATATGCAACTAAATTTGCATATCTTTGTGGTGGTCGAATGTCTCTCCTTGGTCTATCTCTGGCTATGGAATACTCTTCTTCCTCTGAATTATCTTCAACAGTAGATTCAGGTGCATCTACTGGCACTTGTTGAATAGAAGATTTGGATGAAGAAGGATCAGAACTGCCAATATCAAGCTCCACCTGCTTCTGCGTACTATCAGTAGTACAAGGACTAGAAGACTCCTTCTTGGAAGATAACATAGATAATTCATCAAAAGTAACATCTCTACTGATTACAAATTTTGGAGATTTGGGATCAGGACACCATAATCTGTATCCTTTCACCCCAGAAGCATACCCAAGAAAAATGCACTTTTTAGCCCTAGGCTCCAATTTTCCATCATTCACGTGCATGTATGCTGGACATCCAAAAACTTTTAAATTGGAGTAATCAGCAGGAGTACCTGACCAAACTTCCTCAGGAGTTTTGAAATTTAGTGATGCAGAAGGAGCACGGTTGACAATATAACAGGCCATATTGATCGCCTCTGCCCAAAAGTCGTTTGTCAACCCAGCATTGGAGATCATACATCTTGCTCTCTCCAAAAGCGTTCTGTTCATACGTTCGGCTACACCATTTTGTTGAGGCGTCATTCTGACAGTGCGATGCCGAACAATTCCTTCATTTTTGCAGAATCTATCAAATTCGCCTTCACAAAATTCCATGCCATTATCCGTTCTCAACCGCTTAATATGTTTTCCTGTTTGTTTCTCAATCAAAACTTTCCATTGCTTGAAAGTTAGGAAAACATCATTTTTATGCTTAAGAAAATATACCCAAACTTTCCTTGAATAATCATCAATGAAAGTCAACATGTACCTGGCACCACCTTTAGAAGGAGCACGAGAAGGACCCATAAATCTGAATGAATGTAATCAAGAGTACCTTTGGTCTTGTGAATTGCTGGTGAACTAAAGCTGACTCTTTTCTGCTTCTCAAAAATACAGTGTTCACAGAATTCCAATGGCCCGGTACTTTCACCACAAAGAAGTCCTCTTTTGCTTAGTATGCTCAAGCCTTTTTCGCTCATGTGCCCCAAACGCATATGCCATAATTTGGTGATGTCGGTATCTGACAAAGATGATGTTGAAACAGCAGCAGCACCTGTAATAGTAGATCCCTGCAAAATATACAAAGTACCAGATCTGTGTGCCTTCATAACAACAAGAGCACCACGAGTGATTTTGAGAACTCCACCTCCACCTGAATACCTGCACCCAATAGTCTCAAGAGTGCCCAAAGAGATGAGATTTTTCTTCAAATCTGGAACATGTCTAACATTTGTGAGTGTCCTCTCAATACCATCGTACATTTTAATCCGAATTGTACCTGTACCAACAACTTTACAAGCAGCGTTGTTGCCCATTAAGACAACTCCACCTTCAGTTGATTCATATGTTGAAAACCAGTCCCTATTGGGACACATATGATATGAACAACCCGAATCAATGATCCACTCATTGTTAGACCTAAAATTATTTTCCGTTGCGCAGAAAATGGTTCCATCATTCTCATCAACTGCAACACTGGCCTCGGTGGTCTCACTCTTTTTCTCCTTTTGCTTTTCTTTATTTTTCAATTTAAAGCAATCAGAGATCACATGACCCTTCTTTTTACAATAATGGCACACCACATTTTTATGTTTGGATTTGGATCTACTTCTATTTTCTGTGTTTCTCTTTTCAGATCTACCCCGAACAAACAAGCCATCGGCTTGACTCCCACTAGTTTCCCCAGTAATATCCCTATCTATCTGCTCTTTAGATTTCAATGCAGATTTAATTTCCCGATACGAAATTGTTTCCTTTCCATAAATCATAGTATCACGGAAATGTTTAAAGGATTGGGGAAGGGAACACAAAAGTAATAGGGCCTGATCTTCATCATCAATTTTCGAATCTATATTCTCCAAATCCATAATAATGGAATCAAATTTATCAAGATGGGAGAGTATAGATGTACCTTCAAACATCCGAAGCATATACAAACTCTGCTTCAGATATAGTCGATTCTCGACTGTCTTCTTCATATACAAGGCTTTTAATTTGTCCCACATAGCCTTGGCCGAATTCTCCATTGCTACCTCACGCAATACCTCATCGGAGAGATTTAAAATTATGCTGGATCTGGCTTTCTTATTCATTTCGGCGAAATCCGCATCATTCACAGCTTCTGGCTTTTTCTCTACTCCTTGTATTGCCAAATCAACTCCGTCTTGAACAAGAATGGCCTCCATCTTGAGCTGCCACATCCCGAAGTTGACATTTCTGTCGAATTTTTCGACAACCGTCTTTGTTATTGTCATTGTTGCCACGAAATCTGTAACTTCAAGTTTGTCTCGAAAAACTGGTTAAACAAATATGCAAATCTCGTGAGTGGGCCCCACAAGATAAGTGGACCCCACGAGATAAGCGGGCCCCACAGGGAGAACGGGCCCCACAGGATGAGCGGGCCCCACAGAGTAAGCGGACCCAGAAGGTGAGTGGGCCCCACGAGGTGAGCGGGCCCCACCAGATGAACGGGCCCACCAGATGAACCTGTCGGACAAAATATATCAATCAGCTCTGATACCAGTTTGTAAGGACTGACCCAGGAATAAACAAACTAAAGTTAGAACAGAGTATGCGGTATAACCGACCATATAAGATTAGGCGGTAGACACCGGCCATATAATAATTAGGCGGTAAAACCGACTATATAAAAAGGGTTGCGGCAACCCAATAAAGACAAATAACAAAGCAAAATAAAAGACACAAAGATTTACATGGTTCGGTCAAATTGACCTACGTCCACGGGAGGAGGAGGAGCAATATTTCTACTATGAAGAAGAAATACAAAAGCCGTAGGAAAGTGGTTCCTAGGCCAATAAGGCACTTACAAAAGAGTTAGGAAATATTCCTAAACTCAAATCAAGAGAGGCTAAATATTTTGACTATAAATGGGCTAAATGACTCAAGAAAGCTAATAGCCCATATAACTCTCTTGAGTGGTGCAATTAAATCTTTCAGAGGCCTTCTATATTTATAGGTTCAAGAGGGAGGGATTCCTAGAGCTTCAGCCGATGTGGGATGCAGCAAAGGAAGAAATTTATGCCACAAAGGTCAAGCTTTGCGGCTTGACAAAATCAACAAAACTGCCCGTCGCGTGAGGCCAGCATCGCAAACTTATGATCACATAGTAGCTGAAAGAAAGCGAAGGGGGCAGATCAGCCAGCGTTTTGTGGCTCTCTCAGCCTTAGTCCCTGGCATGAAGAAGGTATCTAGTATTTTTTTTCTTTTTATTTAACATCTATCCAAACATTTTTGTTCCATTATCTTGATGATAGAAAAGTTTGATGAGACTTTAAAAATTGTGATGTCATGCCTCATGTCACACGCGACTAATTAAAGTAATCACTGTACTAGACAATAATATCTCATGGGCACTGATAAAATTTTTGCTCCAATGTCTTTTTGCCTAAAGCTAAAGAGGTCAAAGTTGAAGCGAATTTATCATTGGTCAATATAAAATGCAGAGTTGTTTGTTCTGATTCCCATTACTATAAAGGAATGAATAATGTAAGCTTGTATGTGCAATTGCTCTATCCTCAAAATAGAACCATTCAATGAAATTGGTTTTAGCCAGTTTTTAGGCTACACTGCAGATGAGTTCAATTCCTATACTAACTTCAGTAGGGACGAAAAACTTTCTCATCCTATTTTCTTTACAGCTTCACATGTTTTCCACATGGTTTGTCTGATGATGAGATCTTAATTTCTTGCAGATGGATAAAAATTCTGTCTTGGAGATGCAATCAACTACTTAAAACATCTTCAGGAGCGAGTGCAGACGCTCGAGGAACAAGCTGCCAACCAACGCAGGGAATCTTCCGTGCTTATGAGGCGATCACAGCTCTTAATCGAAGATGAAGGATCATCAGATGAGATGGGCTGCCCCGATGAGCAGATTCTCCCCGAAATTGAAGCTAAAGTATGCAATAAGAATATTCTTCTGCGAATCCACTGCAAAAATCACCGAGGGGTGCTGGTAAAAATACTGTCTGAAATTGAAAAGCGCAATCTCTCTGTTGTCAATACAAATGTTGCACCTTTTGGAAGTTTGGCTCTTGATATTACCATTATTGCTGAGGTGAGCTTTATCCAGTCTAATCTTATTAACTGGGAATGCTACGTACTTATTTGTTTCTTTTGAACTAATGATCCCTTATAAAACTTTGTTTCAGATGGACAAAGAATTCAACCTGACAATGGCAGGAACTAGTGAGAAGACTTCGATCTGCTCTCCGGCAAGTTCAACAGTCTGATTGAATGCAGAATCATATCCAATTCTGATGGTGAAGGAGTGGCTTGCCCGGTTTGTCTATGAAATTTGCAATGGACTGAAGAGTGAAGCCTAGTGGTTAAGGACTGAATGAATGGTTCACGAAGCCAGACTAGTGACCAGAATGCCAATCATTCTTGTACTGTCAATAGGATAACTTTTGGCAACATTAGACTAAAATTTTGCACCCACGAGGGTCTCGTTGGCCTTTTGATTGCTTCTGTGGATTTTGTTTTCTTGTATGTTCATTATATCAATGTCCGGCATGATGAGGAGCTTTCACCTACAGTGGTATAGTATAATATACAATGGCTTGGTCCTCAATGTTCCTTTATCTGGGGACCATTATTTAGCTTGTCATTTTATGATGAAACCTTAACCCCCTAAATCAAAGAATACTCAAATTAACACTCTACCATTTTTTTTTCTTTAAAGTCATCTAATAAACTCATAAAAGCATAGTATAGAAGTGGCATTTTGTTAGCTTTCGCAATTAATCTTTCTTTTTACAGTTAGTTTTGGGGTTAATTGAGTTCAACAGAACTTTATCACATCATTTACTATATACTTTCTCCTTTATGTATCCTATATCTGACTGTTGGGAAATTTTCATCTACCATGTTTAAGGACTAATTTAGGAAGAAAAGAAGTGAAATTCAAGGGCGTAAGCTAAGTGTACAACAGTTTGATGCACACGCTGTAATTGGTTTGTGTAACATGTGATGATCAGTTTCTTAAATGCTGCTTATGTATGTAAATTGACTATTTTACCCTCTACTATCAATCAAAAAGGTAGTTCATCATAGTTGCAAACCACTGGAACCTTAAGAAAAGCAATTGAACTTCTGCAATAAATGGGACTCGTTAAAATCAGTAAATGAGGAATGTTTTAGTAAAATATTGATGCATGAGAGTGAATTAGCATCTGAAGAGCACGATCCAAGTGTAACTGTAGAAACCTTTCGCCTTTTCCTGCATTTGTTTGCGGTTAACTACTGAAAAACCTGAGATAAGCAATTGAACACCTCCAAACAATAGGGCTAATCAAAATCAGTAATTGAGGCATGTTTAAGACAACATTAATGCATCAGAGGTGAAATATCATTTGAATAGCACGTTACAAGTGTAATTGCAGAAAATTTCCCTTCTTCTGCATTGTTTGATAAGTCTATAGAGATAGATGCTATAATGGAGGCTCTTAATACAAAACAGTGGTGCTTCAGTTGCTTGTGTTTCATACCATGACACTGGCCTTTGAGAGGTCTTTTGTTTGCTCTGTTTCTTTCTTCAGTTTTTCGTCTTTAGTTTTGAGAATAGGTACTTTTAATTAGTCTTTGTATTATTCACTCATTTGCTACTGTATCAATGGTTTATAACATTTTTAAAGATGCTCTAAGTATATTCTTAATTTTGAAATTTGTGTGGGGAACCAGGTGAGGTGTGGGTAGGGGTTGTTGTTAGACTGCAGTTTGGTGATCAAGGTACGCTCTAAATGTAAATTTAGGCCTAATGTCATTAGCATCATTTATACCAAAGTCATTGATAACAATCCTACACCTCACAGATGGATCAATTTAGGCCAAAAGTTTATTAAAAAATATTGGAATTTGTTCTTCAATACACTCTTTTGGAACCTAAAGTTTTGGGACAATGTTAGTACTATGGCACGTGAAGTTGACAAGTCGCAGAAGACTTTTCCTGTAGCACTTTTGTGTGCTTTCATTTTGACTTGTTCAGGCTATGTTATACCTCTTCTAGCTATCACTGGGGCAATATTTGTTGATAAAAATTTATGATAAACTAGATACATGGCTTATAAAATTTTGCGGCACAAATGATTTCTGGTAAATGGTTGAAAATTTGGATTGAAGCTGGAGTTGTTTTATCAGCAATTGGCTGAAGCTCCGTTGAGCAACTTGAGAGGAATGGCTGAGATAGGATTCTTGCCTAAGTTTATCAAAGTAATGTCAAAATGGTTCATGCTTAGCTGTTGATATTGTAATCAACTGCTTTTTCACTTGGTCTTTCATGTGTAAGCTACACAGATATGATATCAGCAAATTTCTTGCATAGTTTAGGGATGCTTTTGGAATTTCCATCTTTCTTTGGTTGAGAAGAAAATTTCCTACCATGAAACGGCCCTTATCAGGTTTCGCTAAGGATGCTGGCTTTGGTGATTATGTGCCTAATTCTATCAAGATTTTTGGTGTTTACAATGGCTATAGCCACCAAGATCGTGTATTTGGTGAGTCTTCTGATGACTGTTTGTGGGATTGCTTCATGCTTGGTATTTGTTGATGAAGTTGTGTGAGGCAAAGAAGTGGTTATATCAGCAAATTTCTTGCATAGTTTAGGGATGCTTTTGGAATTTCCATCTTTCTTTGGTTGAGAAGAAAATTTCCTACCATGAAACGGCCCTTATCAGGTTTCGCTAAGGATGCTGGCTTTGGTGATTATGTGCCTAATTCTATCAAGATTTTTGGTGTTTACAATGGCTATAGCCACCAAGATCGTGTATTTGGTGAGTCTTCTGATGACTGTTTGTGGGATTGCTTCATGCTTGGTATTTGTTGATGAAGTTGTGTGAGGCAAAGAAGTGGTTCAAATTTAGTGCTGAGGAAGAAATACAAGGACAAAGATATTTTTATCTTTTGAAGATTCTTGTCAATATAAGTACAGGAAAACAAGTTAATGAGTACTTGTCTATCTCCATGAATTCACAAAGTGGGACACATGTTTCCAAAGATTTTAATACTCTTTCCATTGATTCCATGTTTTGGAAGATTTCATAATTTCGCTCTGTCTTTTCTTGCGTTACTTTAAGCATCACTAATTGTTACACTGAGAATTGGATACCCGTCATTGAACTTTTATCCTTACAGCTTTATCTCTAGTACCTTTCATCCTTGTGATTTCTGTTTGTTATACACCAATTTTGACCCACTAAACAATGTATATTTGTTACTCACTCTCTCAACAAAGCATCACTAATTGTTGCACTTAGAATTTAGATACTTGTAATCAAACTTTTATCTTGACGAGCTTTATCTCTGGTGCTTTTCATCCTTATGCTTTCTGCTTGTTATACACCAATTTTGATTAAAATTGTCACTTGCTCAACAATACCAATTCCCTCGCCATGCGCGAGTCTCACCCGTGATATCTAACTAAGATTGCCACAAATAATCCTAGAACTATCTCAATATAGTAAATCTACCGGCAAAATCAAACAGAATGACGACTATTATATTTATATAGATTGAATGTACAGTTGGGAACAAAAAATATCTAATTTTAACCAAAAAAAAAAGAAGTTCAGCGGCTAAAAGTATATGATTTGAGTAGTTTAATTGCTAATTAGGCTTCCTTTCCCTTGTCTTATTTTCATTAACCAATTAAAGCATAAGAGATTTCTCTTTCTTTTTTAATAGTTTATTCCATTTCCTCGAGATATCCGATAGCTTATGGCTCCATAATTGAAATTTGAAACCCATGATGAAGTCATACCCATTTCTTCAATCCGGTAACTGAGTCACAACACTGACCAAAATAAAGGACAGTAGAAAAGCAAAATAACTGAATAGAAAAGGACTACACAGCAGCCATTGCTACCTTGTATCTTTTCGATCCATTTTGTACGCCTTGCTAGTCATCTTTGGGAGCAACCGAATTCCACTGAGGAGGTGATCATTTGAAAATTAGGGAGACAACTGAATGACTATATTTAAGTGGCATTATGATCAGTATTGCCTGGCATAGTGGCATAGCATATTCCCTATGAACATGAATTGTTCATTAACAAATAGAGGATTATAGTCTCAAAAAATGTGAGTTTTATCTAATTCTGTTCTAGTGTTTATCCCATTGTTTAGCAATTAGTTTACAATTTCAGTTTGTCCTATCTACAAGTGATAGGCTGGCTAACATATGCCAGTATGCCACATCTTTTCTTTCTGTACGTACAATCTGAAACGTGGAAGTCTTATCGTTATCTTCTTTTGTAATAGACGAGACGTATGTGATTATGAACCACGAGTGGATTGCGAAGTAGCCATCTGTAAAAGCGCCACAAGCCAGTTTTTGGAAGTTAGAATGGCTTGATTAGCTGGAATAGAAGAGAAGAGGGATCAACTGATTTCACCCATAACAAGGAAGCAGGTGGTCTTTAGAAGCATTTTGCGCAAAGTTTATGCGATAGAATCTCTATGCTGGTTTAATCCTAGCTCTTTTAATGGGTAAATTATTCATAACTCACTTGTACTTTTGCATAATGCCACATGGCTTTCATAAGATTTCAAAATATCGATATAACCTCTCTTACAGTTTTAGGTAAAGTGAAAATTTCACGATAAATAATGCCATTAATTGGCATGGCAATAATGCTTTTACTTAAATACTAAATTGATTAATGGTCTAACTAATTTGCATAAAATAATAGGGGATTATGTGGATAGATACTAAACGACAAGCTTGTTAAGTGGATATTTATGCAAAATCAAAGAGGGAAGTTAAATAAATATTATAATTATAATTTCATCAAACATACTTTTTGAATTCGTCTCAGCTAATCACCATAATTGGAGATGCTTTCTATCTGTTTTTCACTTTACATAAAATGACTGGGGATTATATGGATATTTTAAAATTTTAGGGAGATCATATGGTATTATAAAAAATTGTACGGGGGTTATGAGTAATTTTCCTCTTTTCAATGATTTTTTAAGGGTAAATTGTATTTCATCCTCCTATGATTTAGTATTTTACCACATAAACTCTTTTATAATTTTAAAAGTTGTACAAAACATGCTTGTAGTCTGGACTAAATGGTCAAACTGGCAAACACTGTCTCGTGTCATATAACCAATTTCAAAATCTATACATAATCTCTTTACAATTATCTAATTATTTCCATCTTGATACTGGGTTATTTTTGAAATTTTAAAATTTTAGTCAGCTTTGTTACGGATGGAAAATTCCTCACTTTAGTCTTTTATGACAAATAATAACGACGTTACTTGTAATTTTGAAAATTATAAGAGAGCTATGTAGAAAGCACTAATTCACAAGAGTGTAAAGTATGATTTACCATTGTTTTAAAGACTACGTATTATGCTCACAATTAGTGATATTTTGGTAGACATATTTACTTTTGTTGGCATAGTAAATCAAGTCTAAAAATGAAAGTTTATAAATTGTTATTTAGCAATATTTTAGTCAAGTCAAATTTTTAGTAGTTTCATTGGAGTCAAATTATGGTAGTTTTATTGTTTATGAATTAGTATTTTATTAGAAAATTCTTATGGTTGTAAAACTTGTTTATCAAGTTATGTAGTTTATAAATAGGGAGTCTTATTATTGTATTAGTAGAAGAGCAAAATTTGAGAGATTTGTTATTTTGGTGTGTGATTAATATATTATTGTTGGTATTATTCCTCTTCTCTCACACCTACTTGCATATGTATAAATTGGCTCCCCATCTACATTGGTCCCTATCTACATTGATTTCATGAAATTTATCTCCTATAACTTGTTGATTGATTTTTTGGATTCTATATCTAATACCAGAGACCTAGGTTCAAGAAATTGATCCTATGATGCCTGTGAATATTGAAAATTGTCCTGACGATGAGGTTAGTATTGGACATTTTTCACTCTTAGATGGAGCATAAATTGCTATGAAGAAGTCAGTTGATCGAGTTAGACTACAAAATTGGTCATGGAGTATCTAGTTGATGCAGATTGGACCATAGGGTTGGTCCAAAAATTGTTAAATTGATTGTGATTGTGAAGTTGTCAGTTGAATTGTAATTATGAAAATCATGAAATGAGTTGTCAATAAATTGATATCAAATTATGCGACAAGAATAGTCTATCCAGATGAGTGAATTATTTTAGCAAGTCAAAAACAAGTTAAGTGAAGAGGTAAATCTGTTTAGGTACATGGAATATTATAGTAGCAAAAATTTTTGTAGATGAAAAATTCAAAGTGATACTAGTAGAATTTTACAAGGGAGATTATTGATCATGATGGTGGTGAACTCGAACTAAGAGAAAGCTTGATTTAAAGGAGGCAATGTCGGTATACTAAATCAAGTCTAAAAATAGAATTTTCTAAATTGTTATTTAGCATTGTTTTAGTCAAGTCAATTTTTAGTAGTTTTGTTGGAGTCAAATTATGATAGTTTTATTATTTAGGAATTAGTATTTTATTAGAAAATTCTCATGGTTGTAAGATTTGTTTACGAAGTCATATAGTCTATAAATAGGGAGTCTAATTATTATATTAGTTGAGAAGGGTAAGATTTGAGAGCGTTATTCTTGTGGTGAATGATTAATATATTATTGTCGGTATTAATATATTATTGTCGGTATTATTGTCAAAAATTGCTATCTGATTTTAATTTCTTTTTACTCACATAACATATGCTCTTGGTATCTAATACCAATACAAAATCATTCGAGTTTGGCAATAGTTTTCTATCTTTAGAATCATTAGGGTTCTGACATTTAATTGTATTAAAATTGCATGAGTTCGCATTTAAAATTCGTGATAGTGGCTTGTCAAACAAAAAAAAAAATATCGTGATAGTGACCCGACCAATTGATATATCAGTGGCACGGAAAGAATAAGTGAAGGATAAGCAGTGGCAGACTGTCATATTATGATATTAATGGGCACTAATATAAGAATCCAATAGCTAAATTTCAAAGAAATTATAGGCAACATCTGCATACCCGTACCATATCATAGTTTCGTGACCCACGAGGTGTATTATTTTTCATCGGCTAAGAGCATCACAGCTTCCTCCAAAAACAACAAAAAAAAGGGGAAAAAAAAATCTAGGCCATGATATTGGTCTGTCTGCATCCTCCACTAGATCGACAGTCTTGCTCCAGATCTTTATCTCAATTTTTTTTCACATAGGACACCAAATACAGCAGTTTTATTATTAGTACTCGCCAAGGCATTTTGAAACAATTTCCCTCAAAACTCAGCACTAAGCAGCCTGCTTGCCTCTCTGGTGATATTGATGAACAGACACAAGACTTCCCAACTGCTTCCATGATTATCAGGTTGAATTCTTTCTCCATCTAAAAAAGATTAATTCAAAGGATCATTGCTCGAAAATCTGTTGCAATTTTACTGAAAAATTGTTCCATGGATCAGCAGTAATTGTAATGTCAAGAGCCCAACTTCCAAATGGTGTCACCCTAACAGCAAGATTGAGCTTCTCTACCTCAGAAGCAATTTTTGTCAGTACCCTTTCTGTGATCTTCACAATGAACAATCAGAAGAATATTCTTGTCGTAAAATTTAGCTTAAATTTCGGCCAGTGGCTGCTCATCAGGGCCAGCCATATCATCTATAGAACCTTCATTTTCAACTAAGAGTTGTGGTTTCTTCACAAGCACCGCTGGTTCCATGGTTTGTTCCTCCAGCTTCTTTGCTCTCTCCTCAAGACTGAAAGTTTTATGCATCTGCAAGAACTTAAATATCTCGTGAACAAGAATTCTATAAGAACTTCGGTTGCAAATTACGTGCTGAGATTTCAAAATCTATATATATATATATAGGTTGGAAAACTTGCACGCCCGATCAATTTATTTAGTGTAGTCGTCACAGTCTGCCTGATCAATTTATTTATCTAACCGATATTAGCAATCAACACAAACTATGCTGATATAATCTATTCAAAAAGTAGTAAACTTTGCTAGCAATAGTAAGAAGCAACTTTATATTATCAATTACTCACTTTTTCTATTAACTGGTATCTCTTTTTTTTTTTTTTTTGGTTAAAAAGAAGGTAGTGCCGTTTTTCTACAGAGTGGTAGTCACTGTTGAAAAATAGATAGATTTTGTCAACAAACTGTTGAGAGAAAGAAAAACGCATAATTAGTGAACACTAATGTCAAGGGATGTGCTCATCACCATCGTTGAAGTGATTTTGCTCATCCTGAGAATGTGTCCGACAATGGTACAAAAGAGACCTCACATGCTCTCTCTGTTGAAGAAGTATTCAACGGCTACCGTAATTGCGTGCACTCGCAGGCAAGGCTTGGAGATTGTTAGGACGAGTCAATAATAGAAGAAGAGTTTTGTCGTGTGGTATGAAAACGGTGATTAATTAAGCCATGATCAGTTAGCCTTTTTTTTTTTTTTGGTCGGAATAATAATATTTTTATAATATAATCTATTCTATTTTATAGAGAGGCTAGAAGGGAGGTTAAAGAGCTTGTATAAGGGGTCACAATGATAACATTCCTATAAGTTAATCTTTTTTTTTTTGTCAGAATGATAATATTCTTATAATCTAATCTATCCTATTTTACAGGGAGGTATGTATCACTTCTGCAGGTGGGATTCGAACCCCTCAACCTATAGGCCGAAGAGGGATTTAATCCTTTTTGATGGCCACTAAGTCAAAACTCGATGGTTATAATTAGTTAGCCAATTTGAGGCCAATTCTAACGGAAGTCCATTGACTAGTAATTAACACATCTAAATTTGCCTAACATGTCATGTATATACACTGTACATAATAATAATAATTACCTTTTTTGAATTTATATACATTTTCTATTTAATTTGTCTATCATTCCTTGTATTTAATTTACTTTCCTAATTAATTTTACGTTTCAAAGAATATAAACATCTAAAATATATCTAACGAGTACCCAATGGGCACCTGTTAGATAGACTCTAAGGAAAATAAATTGAAGGAAATTCTAAAAAGCGCATTGACTAAACAAAGGGACAAAATCGATATGTGCTTACTAGATGAATTCATAATGCAGGGGAAGTTTATATAGGGAAACTCTATTTGAACTAGAAAGGAACTTTGACGCTTTATTACTTAGATGACGTTGTAACTTATTTCAGAAAAGTAGTACAATTTCTTATTGAAGATGGTAAGGTTTTAATAAATAAAAGTAATATAGTTGTCCAAAAAGTATTAAGTTTTTGTTTTTAGTGGTTAAAATAGTAAGTCAACACTGAGATAAAGTGGTCAGTTTTCTCAACAAGATTTTTCTAACGAGTAATAGTTGCACCTTGTTAATAAAGTCATTTTCACCTAATTTAGCATTTAGACACTTTTTTAGAACTAACTTCACTTTTGTAATCCAAAAAAAAAAAAAAACACCACAGGTGTTACTCTTAATGAGTGCCAAGTTAGTACCACTAGCCAAATCCTTGGAAACACTAACAAGGTTTTCAAACAAAGTGCATAAGAAAACAGAAATTTTTGGATATTAAAAATGTAAGCGAAAATATTTTCTATATAATTACAACAACTAATTCCACTTTGAACTCTCTGATAGAAAAAAGTTAACCATTGTTATTTTACACCCTCAATTTCAGTTTTGAATATGTTACATATCAAAGCTTCAAAATCATTATAATTTGATCTTTCGTAAACCACATTGAGAAAATTGATGAATTTTATGTGCGTGCAGACCAAGAATGCTAATCAATAGGTCTCAAATTCACTTTTAATGCTCAACTTTTAATGTTGATTTTCTGAACACTAATTAATAATTAAACCAAAAGCTAAAAACTTAGTGCAACATGTTTAAAAAATGAAATTAGGGTATGAAGCGAGAATTGGTCACAAATTAGGAAATGTAAAGTGGAACTAGTCCCAATAAGTAAATAATAGCTTTGATATGATACACATGAAGCAAAGAGTAAATTTTCTTCTTGTTATAAATTTTCTTCAGATGAGATGGGCAGCACCAGTGATCAGCAGCCACTACCTCAAATTGAAGCCAAAGTTTGTGATAACAAAGTTCTTCTGAGACTTCACTGTGAAAATCAACGAGTTCTGATCAAAATACTCTCTGAAGTAGAAAAGCTCAATCTTGCTGTTTCTAACACTAATGTCTCACAATTTGGAAAAAACTTCTACAGTAAGTTACAGTAAAGTTTTAGACAAACACCCAAAAAACTCACTTGCCAAACGGGACTGCTGTTTGATACATTCAATTTCTTAATCCATGTATGTTTTAGCTTGAAAAAAGCTATGTTTTCAGAACCGGACCGGGTATCGACTCGGTCGAGCTCAGGGGTCAGGGGTCAATGGGTTCGATCGGGGTTGAACCGGATGATGTCATAAATAAAAATTATTAAAAAATTAAAATATTATATGTAAAATACCTAATAACATGTTAATATTAATAAAGGTATATTCATATATATTTAATGTTTCAAATATATTTAACAAGAAAATACAAAGAAATTAGAACAATCAAGTAGCAATTTATATTATTTAATGAGCATTAACAAGTTTAGAATTAAAATTATGGATTTAATTGAAAGATAACACCAAATTTTAAGACAATATTTATAAAGTATGAAATATTTAAGATGTATTAATAATTTCTAATAACCTATGAGTCAAAACATAATATTAAAAATATTTTGACCTTTTCAAAAAAGTAAAAAACAAAAGAGTCTATATACATGCATGGAGAAGGTGGGAGCAAGAAGCTATGGATTTGTATGAACGCGTGCGAGCCAGTTGTGGCCACGGATGTAGCAGCACTGCATCACTAATCAACTGTGCATGTGTGTCCTACTACAAAATTGTGTTGCTGCGTTTTGGGATTTTGGCTGGGCACGTGGAGCCAAGAGGAGGGCTCCCACTCTTTCCTTGCGTCAGTTGTGTGAGAAGCATTGGTGGAAATATCCCGGTTCTTATTTTTCCGGTCAAATCTGGGTTTTGACTTAGTTTGACCGAGTTTTTTATTTTTCGATATTTTAAAGTTAATTCGGACCGGACAACTAATCGGGTTTTCCGGTTCGGACCGGCCGGTCCGGTCCGAATTTAAAAACAGAGGAAAAAAGAAGACAGAAAGAAAAAAATTTTGAGGCCGAAAATAACTTGTGACTGAAAAAAAGTACAATTATGGAGGTCCTTGGTCCCTCTTAAACCATCAATTGGACCGCAGGGTATAATGCAAAGAATGTGACAAGTGCCGCTCCATTCTTCACTTTCAGCGCTCCATTGAAGGAAGCTCAACGAGAACGGAGCGCAGAAGGCTTCTTTTGAAGCGCTGATATCAATCTCCAGACTTCCATCACTTCTGCAAGCGGTACGGAAGCTCAATCATTGCCCTGCTTCCAACCTACTAATCTATATAAGATGCCAAAAACCCCTTAGCACCTTTCCACAAGAAGAAGCCCACAGCTGCAGTTGTTGAGTGAGAAAGAACCAGTGAGTTCATTCCTCCTTCTATAACTTCTAGTCGTTCATTTCAATAAGGTCTATACTGGAACTACTACATTTCTATCATAAGTTTGATTTGATCTCTCAAGAAAAATCTCTTCATCATTTTCATAGTAATGGAGCCCGTTTATTTATTGGTTGTCCAGGTGCAGAAATTTGCAAGCAGATTTATTTGAGGTGATGGATAATTCAGCTACTTCATGGTTCTCTGATCTGGTAAGAATTAATTCTCCACTTGATAATTACTAGGACCTTGCATCGTAAATAAAATGAAGCTTGAAAGTTAAGATGATCTATCTAATTTCATGAACCATTGATTAACCTCTGTTGCCTCTATTGATTTTTGTATTTCACGTATAGATATTGGCAGTAGGCACATGTCACAAGATGATTAAACTGTACATGCATTTTCTTTACGATGAATATGATTCTCTTGCATCACACGGACTTGTATGTCTATATTATATCTTATTTTCTTCTTCGCTGATATTTTGAATAACTTAAGTGTCTATATTTTGGCACTTGTTTCTATACATTTGTCAGAACTTTTGCTGGACATTATTTTTTCTTTCTCCCATTGGCTTGTCTATATTTTTAGTGATTTTCTTTTCTGTAAAGCCGAAATGATGAGGAAATGACTGTACCTGGAGGATGAAAACCACCGACATGGAATGGATGTTATGTGAAGCCAATGTCCCCAAAAAGCTCTCTTGTTTGTTTCTTTATAGAATGTATCAAAAATTCTACCTACTCAAAGGCAAATCTTGATCTGGGTATTCCTAATCATACTTAAAATTTAGTTATAAATGTATGAAATGTTAAAATATTTATGTGGCCTACATAAAATACATCTACTATCATGGAGCTTGCCACCTTGGATTAATCAGAGACTTCTAAGACAGATGACACCAACTCTTTCCAAAGCATGTATTGGTGACATTCTTTTGCTTTATTAACAGGGAATGGAGGATCCATTTCTGAGTGATCAATGCGACATTATGGACTTCTTTGATGAAGACATATTTTGCTGCACTTGGAAACGACTTTCAGGGTTCTCTGTCTTCAGAAAACAACTCCCCCTCATGCATTTCCCACCTGATTCCAAGAAGCAGTTCCCCTACAGCTTTATGTAATGCATCATCTTCAGCTGTGGAAGTTCCCCAGCCAGCTGCCAACTTGTGTACATCTTCAGCCATTGAACCTCCTCCAGCTGAAGCTGAAAGACCAGCCAGACAGCTCAAGCGCAACCGCTCCACTCCGGTAATCCTCACTTTTGGCAACCCTAGTCCGACAGAAACAGTCAATCCTCAACAAGTTAGTCTAGGAGGCTTGAACCCTGAGGATGATGCGGTTTCTGAGGTTTTGACATCCCGTGTTTCGTTTCCAAATCTTGAGGAGGCTACTAAAAGTGCCCCGGCACCTAAGAAAGGTCGTACCAGGCCCATCACAAACATATGACCATATTATAGCTGAAAGAAAGCGAAGGGAGCAGCTCAGCCAACGATTTGTGGCTCTTTCAGCCATCGTTCCCGGCCTCAAGAAGGTCTGGATGTATTTTCTTATTCTGATTTTTCTGAGCATTATCTTTTACTTTTTGGGTAAATTAATAATAGCCTCATATAGTTTCATTTATTATTATATAACACCCCTATTGTTTTAAATTATCCAACTTCACCTGCTATGGTTTCATGTAAAATGACAATTTAACGAAAATTAGTCTATGTAATGTTGTTAGTTGAAATACCAGTGGTACTCTTACTTAAACACTAAATCAAATAACGACTTAACCACCTCGTATAAAAGTACAAGAGAATAAAGTGAATATTTATGCAAACTGTAGAGGATTAAGTGGATATTATGATGTCATCATACGCAATTTTTGAGCACGTGTTGTCTAATCGTTATAATTAATTACGCATTTCATCTATTTTTCACTTTATATAAAATCACAAAGGGGTTATGTGATTATTTTGAAAATTTAAAAAGATCATTTGACATTACATAAAATCACATGAGGATTAAATTTAATTTACCCTCAGTTTACTAGTAATACACATCCATATATAGAAGTTCACAATTGAACGAATGGTTTCCAGATTTTGAATTATTTGGCCTCGATCCCTTTGGTGGCTAGCCAATTATAGGCACACATATAATATACTATCTCAGATCTTCATATCAATCCCACAGCAATTGTTGAATTTGACTCTAGTAAAATTTGACAGAATTTTTTCATAAAAATGTTGGAGTTTGAAAAGGTTATTATTAGACATGATTCATGTGAAGTTTAGAAAGATTACAAGTGCTTTCGGCCTCCTGGAAATAATTAGTATGACAAAGTTTGTATAATTAAATGAAGGGAGTATAATTTGACAGATCTTCTTGTGCCCCTTCACCACTTCTTGTCCATTTCACCCAACTGATAATCACGACAGTGTATCAAAGCACTGTACCTTTTTGGATTCTTTCACATCCTTTCTAATTTTTTTATCAAACCAAATGACAAGCGTGTACATATATAGTGAACAATAATCATTGTAGGGTGTACAAGAAACCAAAAAGTGTATGTAAATATTCGTTACCCTCTAGATAATGACCCTATGTCGCATCAATTTATGTAGACCCTTGTTTACATATAAATTTAATCCAAACATTCAAGTATTTTAAGCCAAATGACGAGCAAGTATAGCAGACAAAATTCATTTATGGCTATACAAGTCAACTAAAAAGTGCGTGCGAATATCATTACCATCCACATAACCATATCTTACAATATGTGCATGCCCTGATTTAGATTTAAACTTTATTCAATTTATCTTGACAAAATCTTGTATTTCTTGCAGATGGATAAAACCTCAGTCCTTGGAGATGCCATCACATACTTAAAACATCTCAAGGAAAGAGTCAAGACACTAGAGGAGCAAGCCACAAAGCAGACAATGCAATCGGTGGTGCTTGTGAAGAAATCCCAACTCGTAGTTGAAGACGAGGGATCTTCGGATGAGACGGGTAGTACGGATGAGCAACGTTCGCTACCTGAAATTGAGGCTAAACTTTGTGATAAGAAGGTTCTTCTAAGAGTCCATTGTGAAAATCATAGAGGAGTGCTAGTTAAAATGCTTTCTGAAATTGAAAAGCTCAATCTTGCTGTTTCTAACGTGAGTGTGGCACCATTTGGAAGTTTGGCTCTTGACATTACAATCATTGCTGAGGTGAGATTTTAGATTTTATTTGGAGCTGCCAAAGAATCTTATTAAATTTAATCTCTTTCACTGATTATGCTCATCATTGAGTAATTGTTCATTTGATTGTTCACAGATGGATAAAGAATTCAGCCTGACCATGAAAGAATTGGTTAAAGGTCTTCGATCCGCTCTTCAGCGTGCAGCACGGGACTCTTGAATTCTTGTCAGCTACCTAATGGAAAATATGTACCTACATGGACCGTCTTGTTCTTTTTCTGCTGATTGATGTCTCAAAAGTGTTGTATTTTGTCATGTGACTACTGAAGGCTTATTATGCTCCATTGGAATTTATTTACTTTTTTTAAAAAAAAATTATATTTCTTTCTTTTCCTTATTTCTTTTTATTCCCTGGGGAAATCGGTCCTACGGGATAGGATTTTGAAGCATTGCTTTAAAGTTCAAACATGGAGAAAAGAGTTTAAACAAAAGAAAAAAAAAAGAAAGGGGAAAATCTTAACTTATTTTTTTTCGGACCAATAATTAGGTAGAAATGCACAGACCAAAGATTCAACAGCTACTCTTGTTCGAGTATCAAACTTGAAAATTTCCTTCATCCGTTAGCCTTGTCCAACGTGATCATGTCACAAGCACCAATAATGAGCTAAATCTTTGTACAGAGCTGTTTTGGTCATAAACCATTACTTTAGAGTACAATTATTATCCACCATAAGATTATCGCGTATTTTCTTGATAGTTGTATTCTAAGCTAATTCTAATGATGTATTTGTGTTGCTCATTTTAAAATTCGACTTCATTCCACTTGATGTACGTATGCCCAAGTCCTTGAAAATTATGTTTAATTTCAAAAATTGTTGTCTTGATTTCCAAAGTTATCATGTTGATTTCAAAAGGACATTTTCTGTTCTCTGTGTAGGCAGGTTGGCTTCTTCACCATTACTTAACCCTCGTGGATCCCTCGCGGACCTCTGAATGATTTACACTACATAAAGAGTCTTGATACTTTTTGCTTGATAAATGAAGGCAACTTAAAGGGTAATCTTCGTAAACAAACTATACTCCATTTCTCAAGGAAAAGGAGTAATGCAGAGTTACTGCAAAATCCTCATCATCAAACACGGAAAGGGATTTGGGTCTTAGGTTTTGTCATTAATTACATGACTGATTAATTATTTCTAAGAGAAAATTACAGCTTTGGTACCAAATATTTGAGATATCAGTGGTTTTAGTTCTTAAAGTTTGGGCAAAAGCAAATCTAGTGCTAAACGTTTCAATTTCTAAGCACATTTAGTCCAATTGACTGATTTTGGCAAATTATTACTGGAATTCAATCTCAATAGTAGCAAGTACGACGGCTTAATTTTGAAAAAAAATTAGAAAAAAAAGGAAAAAGTGTTGGTGGCCTTAAATTGTAATTAAATGGCACAATTAGTCACGAGCAGAGTAATTAATCTTTACTATTTAGCTACATGACTATTGTGTATGTGAGTAATTAGTGCCCTTTAATTACATATTATGGGTTACAAATATTTTTTTTCCTTTTTTTCTATTTTTTTTCAAAAGTCAGTCAACAGGCACGTGCTACTTACGTGACCGAATTCTAGTAACAATTTGTCAAAACCAATTAATTGACCTAAATGTGCATAGAAATTGGAGCATTTAGTACTATATTTGCTTTTGTCCAAACTTTAAGGACTAAAACCGCCACGCTCCAAACATTTGGTATCAAAACTGCAATTTTCAGTCATTTCTAATGACCCTTGTCATCCCTATACTGACTAGTAATTCCTAATTGGACAATTTACTTGAGCATCTGGGGGGCCACCTAGGCCATTACTTCAGTTTGTTCTTTTTTCTCAGGTCCAATCATCGGAGACCCGAATCTGATGTTCCAATTTTTGCTGCTACCAACCCTTATCTTGTCCGTCAAAACCGTCTCACGGCAGAATTTGAGATCCATCAATAATCAGTTAGCACCACCTTTGCGAACATAACGGGATCAAGACATCAACAAGTCTCTGTAAAGATCTTGAGGCCAGCCATGCAAGTACCATGTATGCTGACCTCTCAACCCGGAATCCGGAACCTTAATTTCCAAGTTAGCTTATCAAATCTAGCCAGCCCAAAATCTTAACGTGGATATTCCAAAATTCATTTTGTTGATTATAAATGTTCAAGGTTTGGAGGGTGACGCTGTTTGATTACCAAATTCAACACTTACATTTTATAGATTCAGATTTTAACATGTTTGAGAGAAGTGTTTGAAAATAAAAATAAATAGAACAGTTGAATTAATTAAATGACATTGAATTTTCTAGACAAAATTTACTTCAAAAAAAATAAGTGAACTATTAACTTATCATTTAATGTAATATATTTTTAAATGTATCAAATTTAGCACTTAACAATTCATTAACATAATAGATTCATATTTCAGACTTCAGATTTCAAGAATTATTTTATTTGTACCATAAACATATTTTTTAATTGCACTTTTATATTTTTAATTATCTTTTTTATTTCATGTATATTGCATCACAAAATAGTTATAGCAATTATTCCAAATAATATTTCATATAATCTCTTTGTAAACAACAGTCTAAGGCAAACAAAAAGTTGAGAATGATCGCTGTTTCTCTCCTGATAGGCTTCCGGCCGATACTAATTTGACACTAGTGGAAAAGGACATTTAATTTGAAAATTATAACCTTACTTCAGTTAAAAAGGAGAGGCTGCACCCTCTACTCAATCTTAATCAAACTTTTCCTGATAGTGCCAGCTCACTACCCTGAAAACAGCCAAATTTGATTTTACTCTTAAACTCAATTTGTAACAAATTCAGAACACGATAATAATAGATAACAAAGTCCAAAATCTTGATGCCAACAATATAATTGAGCCTATAGGACAGTAAGTTAAAAGCAAAATATTCGTTAAAAGTGCAATTGCTCTACACTTACTTCAAGAATGTTATACTTCTTACTTAAGAATTTTTTTTGATTAGTTTTTTTGCTACCCTGAAGAATTCTAGATTTTATGTCATAATAACACTTAAAGTCCTCAGGTATATTGAATATTTATTGAATGATGATACTATTTCATAATGGATAATATTTGGGCAAGTCTTCTAGTCTATAGACCCATTTATAGAACATGTGGTATATTCAAGCTATTAATAGACCTGTCTAACGGGTGCCCATAAGGCACTCGTTAAGATATATTTCAGGTGTTATATTTTTAAAAATATAAAATTAATTAAAGAAAGTAAATAAATATAAGGGAGAGTAGATAAAATTAAATAAGAAAAGTATATAAATGCAAGAGAGGATAATAATTATTAGTATATGTGTGTGTCTATATATATATTAGATTAGGTGAATGTTAAGTGTGTTAATGAGTGTTCTAAGCACCTATTAGAAAAACCTTTAATAGACATGGTGATGCATGATGATGTGAGACAACTGATGATGAATGATGTATAATTATGCAAGAAAACCTATTGCTCTGTTTGGATTCTCTATTTTTTGAAAAACAAGTTTTACATATACAATACTATAATAATATATAAATAAAAATAATTTCAAAAACACTATATCCATCAAATATATCAAAAATAATTCCAAGTATCCAAAAAATTTTAAAAAAATAAAATTTACATCATCTTTTTTCCATATATCACCACCACCATCACCTACCACCGCCACCCCATCCATCACCACCACCATCCCCGCCTTCCTCCTTTTTCCTCTTCCTTCCTTTTGTGCCTCCCTCTCTTTCCTTTTCTTTCCTCTCCTTTCCTCTTCTTTCTTCCTCTTTTTTCTCTTCCCTTCTCCCCCTCCCCTTCCCCGCTACACCCCACCTCTCCCCTTCCTTCCCCCCACCTGGATTTGACTAGATCGAGACTTTTGGTTGCGACCAGAGGCCGCGATTTGATCGAGACCAGATCAGGGAAGGGAGGGGCGGGGTGTGGCGAGAAAGAAAAGGGGAAGAGAAGGGGAGGAGGAGGAAGAAGGAGAGGGAGGAGAGAGGGGTAGTGGCGGTGGTGGTGGATAGTGGCGGTGGATTGTAGTGCTAATTTTTTTAAAAAATATCCTAAAAATTTTTGAACTTTAAAAATATCCAAAAATATATCTCAAAAACACCACCAAAAAAATTTACAGTAAAAGTTTTTCATATATATCATTACAGTAAAATATTTTAAAAACACCTTAAAAAACAGCTAATCCATATGAAGCGTATATGTATGATTCTTGAATAGATTGACTGCGTGGTGTACAAGTGAGTCTTTGGGCCCTGGGACCTAACCCACTTGAGCTTAAAATATTATGACCCAAATTTTTTAGTCCATAGGGTTTTAGGTTTAAAATGGATTTGACCCAATTCGAGATTATATATCTATTTTATTCTTTAAAAAGTAATATTTTACAAAAAATATAAGATTGCAATTAAAAAACCAAAGTTTTAGATAAAACATAATAACGATAATCTGAATTGGTATCACAAAGTTCTTAAATAAGACTAATTTTAAAAAATAAGTAAGATATGGTATAATTACTGATGTAATAATCAGAATATATTTACAAATTTTTAACAAAATATAAAGGAATGTCGGTCGAACTTAGCCTTTAAGTGTGCAGTCTCAGCCCATTTTAATTTTGAGCTTACATTTGAGGTTCATAGCCAACTTTGCCCATCTGTATAAAATGTTTAGTTCTTACGATTCATAGTCCTATGCATTAACATTAAAATAGTGATTTTTATTTTGAAATATTGAAAAAGGGGATGCATGAGTACTTGACCGTGATAGAGGGATTATTTTCTAATTTGTGCAACGAATACAATTAAATTGCAAATCACCAATATTTCTACTTGCTAAAACACTCTCATTTTGGGGGATAAAATTTATGTCTGTTTGGGCAGTTTTTAAATCAAGGTAGATAAGCATTTGGTTCATGAATTTCTTTCTATTTGTGTTTTTTTTTAAACTCAAGGTAGATAGAATGCATGGTGTAAATTGCCCAAAAAAAAAAAAGAGGTATGTAGAGTTTACAAATTACAACCTATGTCGAATGTGTACATGTTTCCATATGCTTAAAATATTAATACTAAATTCACATCCAAGCATCAATATCTTTACAATAATAAAACCCGTATAGATAGTTAACACCAACTCGGTGTTAACTTTGTATGTTTTCAAATTTATCCTTATCTGTATTTTTAAATTTACCCTCATCTCTATCTATACTATATATATAAAGGGGTAGGGAGCCTTTTAATGTAAATAAAAAGTTGTGATCTTCTTAAATTATTCTTTAAGTATAATTATCCATTATCATATCCACTTTTGTCTCTCCTACCCACTATCATATCTACTTTTGTCTCTCACATCCAGTATTATATCTATTTTTGCATCTCTTTTTATAACTATCCACTACCAATTAATAGTCTATTTGTATATTTTATTTATGTAAATGTCAATTTTCTGTATGTATTATACAAAATATAAAACCAAATCTCATAAAAAATAATTTGAACAAAAATCTTTAAAATTTTTTAAATATTTATTTATTGTTGCACACGTATTGAGTGTGCCTTAAACACTAGTTACATTAATGCTTGTAGCCTCCATGAGTTTCGGTAGTAAGTTTTTGAAAAACCGGAATGTATGTTTGTTTCACCAAATGAAACATGAATCAAATCCAATATGGGAAAGTCTGCGGTTGGCAGAGGTCGAAAGGGGCCATTGCCAGCTACTAATGCAAAGAAAACTTGAGAAGTTTTACTTCTACCTTTCCAAATGAATTCTAATAAAATTGGTAATACTGATCATGATAATTACTTTAACAACAATGGTGCTGAAATATCAACCAGAAACTGGTAGTTGCCACTATAAAACTTGGGAAAGCAAGATTATGGTAGCAGTAAAAGAGGAGATTCTGTTACTTTAAAGGTGAATATATTATTAGACATAAGAAACCATTACATATAAGATTAGAAACTGTTTTTTTCTATTGATTTTTTCTTTTTGTACCTCCCTACCTTCACCGATTCCCAAACTGACAGGCCAGAGGCCCGATCCTTGACGTCCCTAACTTGGCAACGGGAAAGAGACCAAAGTTTCCTTCCCCTAGCCACTAGCACAAGAGCTGATGATTATAAAACTAGCAACTTTTAAAACAAGACAATCCACCAAAGCCAAAGTCTACATAAACCAAATGAAAAATACAAAACCTACTAGAAAACAGAGAAAATCTTACCTATATATGTGTTTACATACATACATACATATATATATATATATATATATATATATATATATATTACTTCCAAGCGATATTCATCTGCCAATTAGCTTTACTTCTGCTCATCCGCCTCCAATTTGCAAAACTGGTCCTGACATCCTGAATAATACTATAGCATCAGAGAAGAAGGCCTCCACTGGGGTTAAGGGGTTATTGTAAAGAAGTGGTGGAAGAGGATGACAAAATTTTCCTTTGCTTCTGCTTCTTTGAGATAATATTTGGGATTACAAGTAACCAAATATAAGAGTAAGGTATCACTGTCTTATTCATGTTTTGAGGTGGGAACTTCCCCATCGCGCCTCAAAAATATATATGCCAAATATATATATATATATATGTGTGTCTATATATACATATATCTATATATATATATATATATATGCCTTGAGCTCCTCTTTGTCTCTCTCTCTCTCTCACACACACACATCTAATGGTTGCGTGGTAAACTTGGGGTTGGGGATGTTAGCCACCGCATTGATTTGAAATTAGTTTGTTTCTTTCCTTCGGTGCTTATCTGTTTTGATGGTTGTGTTTGAAGCAAATTTTATGGTGAATTTTACGACAGTTTTTTTTCCTGCATCCCCCCCCCCCCCACCCAAAATATCAGATCATTTCATTAATAGCCAACCAGGGGTAGAACCCCACAAAGTACAAAAGTTAATCAGCGAAGAACTACAAAAGACCTAACTACACTAGGACTAATATAAAGCAACAAACTAAAACAAACATGGGTGATCACAAAATTGAGAAAATAAACACAAGTGCTTTTAAGTGTGTTTGTGCAGGGAGGGTCGGGTTGGGTTGGGTGGTACGAAGGAAGGGAAAGAGTGTACGTGAGAGGTTTTGGGTTCAATCTCTCTGACTTACACTTAAAAAAAAGTATGTTTGCGAAATTAATATAAATATTTGTTGTGAGATAAAAATATGGTTAAAAATATTTTCTAAAAATAACGTACTTTAAAAAGTTTCGTCTAAACAGAAATTTCTAGAGATAAGGAGAAGATTTTTATTCAATTCAAGTTGGTTTAGGCTGAGATTATGCTCCTTCACGACCTGGGATTTCGATGTTAAAAATTAATTGTTTAGGGATATTGATATACTTTCTTTTTCTTGTTTAAGAAAGCAATTAAGATATGTATTCAGTGAAACTTAAGGGGATTTTGTTTGTCTTTTTTCGTGTCTATACCCAGATCTTTAGTCCAGAAGTGCAATAATTTTGCCCTCGACATTTCTGACATTATCTTCGCTGTAGAAGTTTCGAACATCTATGGTTCCCAATAATTAGAAGCAAAAGTAAGTTTGACTATATAAAGGAGAGGAAAAAACAAAAGAAAAAGAAAAAGCCGCCTAGTGGAAAGAGATTTGATTCAAAATGTTCTCATTAATTTGCTAGATCTACTGTGGAGCAACGTGTTTGGTATAAAGTGCAGACCAAGTTGTCACTAATTTACTCTTTTTTTTTGTCTTACGAATCTTATAGCTTAATTGGTATTTTGTGGTTGAAATAAGGCATCTATGAAAGCTATAGTTGAGAATGACAGAATTATTAAATATTGGTGTTATTGTTACACTGACTTATCTGTCGTTTTTTTTTTCCTTTTTTTTTTTTTTGAGAATGACATATCTATCATTAATTCAATTCTGACCACAATACTTGCGACAAATTGTGCTTCGACTTCGTTTTTAATCAGCAGAGTCACGGGTTTAATGGGCCATAAAATTTGTAAGTGTGAGACATCGCTTACACCAATAAAGGTAGTAAAACATAGATACCAGAATCAGTAAAAATGGTTTGGTGGAATTTAGGTTGTGTTTCATAAAATTAAAGTTTGAAAATTGAAATCTGAAATTTAAAATTTGAATCTGTTAAGTCATTGAATTGTCAAGTACTGAATATGATATATTTGAATGTATATCATAATAAGTAATAAGTGAATAGGTTATTACTTATTTTTAGAACAAATTTTGCTTAAGAAATTCAGTACCACTTAATTAATTCAAATGTTCTTTTTTTTTTTGTTATCAAACACGTTTAAACGTGTTAAGATTTAAACCCATTGAAATTTAAGTTCTGAATTATGTCATCAAACTTCAAACAGGGCCTTCGTAACGACAACTTATTACTTTTCATTTTTTACCTAAATTGGTTAAAAAATCGGATTATGTACTATTGGGCGCCTTTTTGCATTTTGGCATCCAAAAGCATCCACAAATTGCTAAGCTCATTTAACTCCACAAACTAGCAAATCCATAATTCAAGTTGTGTAAGGTCTAACAACAGCAAGAGGCAAGAGTATATGATCTATACCTATGCCCCACGAACAAGCAGCAAGGGATTGAGATGTTTTAGACGGGATAAACATGGTTAAGGTTTGGGATTGCTGTCGGACAATCAATTAATGATGCATAATAAACAAGTTGGAGCACATGCCAGACGACAAAGATTAAATTCTTATGCAGCAAGCAATTACACTTGGAAGTTAAGTTATTGTCGTTTACAATTGATGAATGATCCACGATAAATAAATTGTTATGCAATTCGATGGCAGGATTAAATTTTTGTATAGGCTACAGATTTTTGCACTAATCAAGTCCTTTTCCCATGGCTTTTTTTTTTTGAATTCCGGATTTATCATAAAGTCTCTCCTAAAATTTTTTAGTGAGAATTTTTTTTCTTTCCTAGATATTCTTAGTAGGAATTTTTCGTAGGTCTTTCTATTTCGCTGTTAGATCTTAGGTTTTCAGATTTAGTTTTCAAATTTGAATTTTCTTAAATCTATCTTGACAAACCTCACTCTCACCACTAATATTGAAACTTGAAATAGTTGATTAGCAGATCTTGGGATTGAAGCTTACAGAGATCTTGTTAGGGTTATAAGTGTTACATTTGAATTTTTTCCTCTTAATACTTTGGAGCTTTACAATGTATGGAGTAATTTTTATTAATTCTCTAGATCTGTAATATCTATTATTCAGATTTATTATACCTATGTTTGAGTGATTAATTTTTACCATTAGTTCAGATTCAATGAAAGTTTGATGTTTTATCAAAAATAAAAAATAAAAAATTCCTTGATACGAGGCTTCGTACTTGTGAAAAGTGGTCTCTTTGATGTATGACGCAATTGCGGCATGTGACACTGATCAAAGATCGTTATCGCTGCCTTGAAACGCTATACATGATGATATGAAGCTGGTCCCTAGCCATTACGCGGAGGGCACATGATCTTCCTAAGCGCGTGACCACACACCCTTGGGAAAAAAAAAAAGTAAACAAAGATATAAGACACTCTATTTAGGGCGATTACATTCGTATATGTTGTGAAACGTTTTATTGAAATTATTTCTTCTTCTTCCATGTTTAAATTGCAGATCGGTATTTTTCTAGTGCATGTTTAATCTGCTATTAGATCAGTGATGTAGATTAAATCGTATTGGACAATTTGTATTGGACAATTTTCAATAATTTGTTAATGAAATTTGCTTTTCATCAAAAATATTTCTTTTTCTAGCAATATTACTTTGTGAATAGAAAAATGTAAACCCCATTTGTATAATTAGTAGGGGCAAATTAGTTCATTTATTATCATATTATTATGTGAGAGTATGGTTATATAATATTTAGTATGAATTTGTATCATTCGCAGGGGCAAATTAGTAATACACTTTATTTGTAATCGAGAAGTTACATATTTGTATCATCAAGGAAATAAGTAGAGAACTGCTATTACTCATTTAAAAAAAAAGAAAAAAACTAACATATTGCTTATAAAAAGTAAAAGAAAATTGTTTAAGATATATAGTTTTTTTTCATTTGATAAAAAATGTTCAATGCTTCAAAATATTCATATGTACATGTAAGCCTGTTTGCATATAGTTACGTAGGTGTATGTATTTTTTTCTTTTTTTGGGTAACTAGGAGGTCTATAACCCAAAATCTCCTATATACAATCTCTCTTATTTTAACATCCAACCCAATCCTCTCTTGTAGGTATATGTATATTTATAAGGGTAAATTACTTATAACCCTCCTATGATATTGCATAATGCCGAATGATCTCCCTAAAATTTCAAAATAGCCATGTAATCTTCCTATGGTTTTATATAAAATGAAAAATGGATGGAATGCATAATCAGTTATGATGTTTATACCAAACGCGCTCTAAAAGCGCATGTGATAAAACCTTAATTTTCATGTAATTCCTTTATGATTTGTATAAATATCCACTTTACCCATTAGTAATTTTTTCATTTATCGACATAATTCCCTTATACTTTTATACAAGGTAGTTAAGGGATGGCAACGGGGTGAGGTTGGGGCGGGAGACCTCTTCCCCGTCCCCTGCCCCGCCCCGCTTCCCCTGCGGGGCTAATAAAAGTTTGTTATATAATTTTATTATAGTTAAATTTTAACAAATAATCAAATACTAAAATATGAATACAACACCAAATTATTATTCATTGTAATTTCTCAATTGAAACTTAAAAAAACAATCAAACAAAAGTTATTTGAATACAATCCAACATGATGAAATAAATACAAATAAAGTAGTCAAGTTTTCACTTTTGGCACAATTACAATCACTAATTCATTATTGTGCTTGTGCTTTTTTTTTTTTAAGAAAAAAATGTTATTGTATTAAGTGTAATTAGGGGTTGAGTATAAATGTATTAGTAAATTTAGTATAACAATTAATAATTTGTATTGGTACACATATATAATTATTAGTATAATTGATAATATCAATTATATTACATATACTAATATACATTATATAATACATATAACTAATAATATCATTATCATAAGTTTGTAACTAATTAAATTATATAATATATATATAATTATATACATATATATATTTTATATATTTATTTTTTAAAGCGGGTGGCGGGGCGAGGCGGGGGGAAAAAAATTCCCCTCATCCCCCGCCCCATTAGTCCCCCGCGGGCACCCGCCCCCATTGCCATCCTTAGCCGTTGATTGATTTAGCATTTAAGTAAGAGCACTATTAGTATTTCAATTAACGACATTACATAGGCTATTTTCATTAAATTTTTACTTTACATAAAATCCTAGGGGGTGGAATGGACATATTAAAATGTTAGGTGGTCATGTGACCATACATGAAATTATAGGGAGTTATATGTAATTTAGCCTACTTATAATGACGGAAGATAGTTAATCAACAAGTGTCTCTTTCTATAAACACTTTATAACACAAAAAGTAGCTTTGAGCAATTTATAACATAGATGAAGTTCTTCCCAGATCTAACTCAACTGGTTGAAACATTAATTAAATGACCTAGAAATTCTTAATTTGATTCTCAAGCCCTCCTCTTTCTCCCTATTCCCATGTAAGGTTTAAATTATGTAAGAGGCATTTGGTTTTGCTTAATTGAGAAATTTGATGAAAGATTTGAAATTTACCCAAATCGCTGTCGTTGTTTGGATTGCCTAAGAGGCATTTAGTTTTATAATTCATTAATTATCTAAATACATATTCAACGCTAGAATAGTTAATAATTTACAAATCCAAATATCTCCTAAATAATCTAAATAATTAGAGGGATTTGAGAGAATTTCAAATCCTTCATTGAATCCCTCAATTCAAACGCAGTCTTAAATAATGAATTTTTACACTGATTTTTTGCTAATGCACTTAAACTCATGTACCACCCCTTCTTATATCTTTTCCATTTCCAATTGTCAAATTTAGGTATTCAAATTTTGAACCTGACAGTGGAGAGAACCCTAAAAACCTTCTTCTTACCACTGGGCCAATTAAATTGGAAGTACTGTTAGTCTCTCTCATTTTTTTTTGTCAACACTATAATTTCTATTCTATACCTAGGGGTGGGCACGGGCCGGTACCCGCCCCTAACATGATTTGGCTGACCCGACTCTAATATTCCGGATCAGCCATTTTGTGACCCTAAATCGCTCCTAATATCTTCCGGTACCCGCTGCTCGGGTATCCGAAAAAAGGGGTGGGTCATAGGGTACCCGCCCTAAAAAATATATTTTCAATAAAAAAATTGCTTTGCATTTAATATCAACATGTTTTTCAATTAAAAAAACATGTTTCCAATTAATATTGGTAGAGATATTGTAAAGAAAGTCCATACATCACCATTCTCACATATTTCATCCAACAATCAAACCGATCTCATAAATCTAGTACATTTTAGAATTATAATATCTAATAGACAAAACGAAATTTCATGTTAATTTTGAGTACATCATCATTTTTATACATTCCATCCTTCTATAACACAACAAAGACAAGGATAATAAGTATTTGACAACTTCCCCAACTTCCTTAAGGATGTTATGGTATAAGACTGCATCCCAAATGAGTCGATTGTGGAATCAACTCCGGAAAAGAATTGAACAGAGCTAATTATTTTTGGAGAAAATATAACCAAAATAAGCTTAAAAAATCTTTCCCAATTTCCTTACATCTTTGGAATAGACCTTATGGTATTAAAGGTGATGAAAAAGATAAATAAATTTCTTGCACTAAAATAAAAGAGACAAATTTAAGAGACATAATTACACTAAAATAAATCAAATAAATAAATAAATGACACAAACGTTTTAATTATCTAGCTAACAGAAAATTGGAACTCAAAACACAAATCTTTGATTGAATTGATGAAAAATTTGTAGGAAAGATCGATGGAGGTAGAATAAAAATGAAAATTATCAAAGGGATGAACAATTTTTATGATAGAGTTTCACAAATTTTTCTTCATTTTGTTCATTTGATTCAGGTTTCACCGAGAATATTTGCCTTCTTCAAACAAAATGAGCAAAGGGGGATCATATGATATTAGAATATGAGACTGTGAGCCACTTTACTTACATTTAGGATTACAAATTATAAAATTATAAAATGATCCCTAATTTTTTAATATTTATATAATATACCCTGCGGGTCGAGTACCCGCAGGTTTTTATTTTTCTGATCCGTATCTGTATTCATTTTTTGCGGGTACCCGACCCTCATCTGCCGCATTAAGAAAAATCGGATCGGATATCCTATTTTTTCGGATCGGATCGGGTTCATCGGATTTTCAGGTCGACGGGTTGTTTTGCCCGCCCCTATCTATACCTATTTCTATTGTACACTAGGGGGAAGGGGTGGATTCAAAGGGATCAATGGGGAACCTGGACCGTCACTAAATCACACAGGTGCCTATCCGTCTACTGGTGAAATTTTCAAAAAATTCTGAAGAAAAATGCAAACCAAGAGATCTACACCCAAGGAGGCTTTAAATTTCTCGGTGGTGGCCAACTAGTAGTTGGTATATATTTCTCGGTGGAGTCCTACAAATTTTAGCATTAACTTTGTTCTACCCAAATCTTTCAAGTCTATATCTCAAATTAAGAACGCCACGAAGAATTTTCAAAGATGTCCATTCATCTATCAGCATAATAAAGAATTTATCCTCGATTAAGTCAAGTCATTTGCTAACATATTTTTGGTCTACCCATTCGATAACATTCGACTGTCAGTATCACTTGCACTATACAAAATAAACGTAAAACAAAAAAAACCAAAAAAAAAAGAATGAGAAAAAAAAGTAAAGGTATACAGGCAAAAACAAGAAGCATATAGACGCATGAACAGAGTAAATACACATTCATGATGTCATGCGCTGTTCATCAACCGGTTACATCACTTTTGTGGGGTTCGTCCAAAAAAGAATCCAAACCATTTACTTCCAAAACGGTGGAATTCTTACCCTCCCACTGAATTACTCTCTACAACTGGTAAAAGAATTTCCGAAAGTCCCCTCCACTCAAAATAAGCTATATAAATGGTCACCATCTGTCACCATCTCACTCGTACTGTTGCCAAATGATCGAGCGTGTGATGCCTGCCGCCCCGATCTTGGCCTTCTGCACTCCATTGTAGAAAGCTCGTAAAATGAGAATAGAGTGCAGAAGGCTCATTTTATAGCGTTGATATCAATGCGTAGATTGTCATGGCTTTGAACATTTAGATGAACTCAATTATTGGCATGTAACCTTCCACTCTATATAAGAAGCCACATCTTCCTTAGCAGCTTTTCAAGGGAAGCCCTTAGCTCAGGTGAGAAGAAGATCCTTTATTCTGACACTTTATCAGTTAACTTTCTATTTTGGGATCTCTCACCTTTTTGATTATAGTTATTAACCTTTTTTTCCCTCTTAATTTTGTAGTACACACTTTTTCTGAACAACTGCCACTCACTAGATTCTCAAAGTTTGATGGACAATTCAGCACCATCATGGTTCTCTGCACAGGTAAGAACTTTGCTGGCTAACATTATTGTCATGTCATAATTCAAGAAAATTGTTTTGTCTGTCCTGTTTAACAACGTGATTACCCTTTGTCCGTGTTTGACATATTAACCATCATAATAACATCAGTTAGCTTCAATGTTGAGATGACATGTCATCGGCTTCATGGGCATTTTTGCCCTTATTTAGTATTCCACTTTCAACATAAGTATGCATGTCAACAGGTTGTGGAGATTAGAACATAAGTTGAGACAATAATTTCAAAGCTTCGGATGATATATGTGATAATGGACTTAGATAAGCGAGTACGGTTCTTACCCGACCGTAAACAATAGCTTCCAATGTTTGCTATCCAGTGTTGCATTAACATTTGTTTTTGTGATTAGTCTACTAGTATTTGAAAGAAAAGTATGTTATACACATGTCTAGTAGCATTCGAGAGTGGAAATATATTGAGGCCAGTGTATTACTGTGTTAAGATGGTATTCCCTTGTGATTTTGTTGCATAATAATTTTTTCTTTCCTGAAGTAATTAATTTATGTAATTAAAATTCTTGTAGCACGCACTTAGATTCGAATAAGCCAAGTTCAACTCGGAAGATGAGCAACATAAATATTGAGTTATTGATTGTCATGCTTAAATGTTCTGTGTTCGTACTCTTGTTATCTTTAGCATCGTCCATTTGATTCATGGGATGACAAAACATAAAATTACTAAAGTTTAATTTTATATATATTGACTGTATACAATAACAAGTATAGATGCATATCACCTAATTTAAATTTAAATTTTATATACAATGATAGTGTATACAAAATTCTCCCGTACTTATATTTTGGGGTTGGTGGTTAATGGGTCTACATGGTTTACCCTAAGAAACATTTGTCCTTTCTAAAGTTGCTTTGAATATATCATGCTTACCAATTAATTTGTCATATACTTTGCAAACGTGGTATCCAATCAAATTTGGTTACTGTTCATAGATTCTCAAGAATAATTCAATACTAACCAAACTTCACATAATCAAATTAGATTGGATGAGAATCTACGAAATACTATCTTGGAACTTTAATCCTGGGTATATCATCACTCTTCATCCCATCCACGATTTGTGAAATTTGAACTTAAACCTGGTATAAATATGAATAACAAATTTTAGTTATGTTCTTTTTCTCTCAATCAATCTATATATAATTTTCCTTTTGAGTCGTGGCTAACAAACGAATTACTGCTTATCCTCTGTTGATGATTTTCAAGTCTTTATACGATTTTGTTTGTATCTTCAGGAAATGGAGGACCATTTTCTCAGTGACCAGTGTGACATCATGAACCCTATTGAAGAAGACTTATTTGGTGCATTTGGAGACGATTTATATAACTGTGATCTGCCTAAGAAAGGCAACTCCTCTATCTCCCTATCATTGCAACAAACAATTCCACTACCAGATTATGTGTATCTGCAGTCATAGAAGCTCCTCCAATAGTAACTGAAAGACCAACCCAACTGCAAAACCCAAATGGCTGTAGCTGGTCAACCGTCTGCAACTTTTCTACTTTTGATCAACCTTCTTCTTCTCCAATGCTTCTCACTTTTGGAACATCGAACCCTGGCGAGGATAAGGTCTGTGATGTTCTGACGTCCAATGGCTCATTTGTAAAATTTGATCATAGGACCACAAGAATTCAAAAAAGAGGAAAGAGAACTGGGGGTCGTACTAGGTCGCCTTCCCAAACGTACGATCACATAATGGCAGAAAGAAAACGACGCAAGCATCTGGGCCAGCTATTCTCGTCTCTTTCTTCCATACTTCCTGGCCTCAAGAAGGTATCATCTGATATTTCGCATCCAGTTTTGAACATTTTTCTAATTGTATTTAGGTGATTCATAAGATATTTTGAGGAGATTTTAGTCTAGTGATTAAAGTGCTGTTCCAAAAATTAAAGATTTTGAATTCAAATCCGCCTTTTACCTCCCTGTTTTTTAATCCTCATCCCATCCCTGTTTAAAAAAAAAAAAAGTAAAGTAGCTTAAAGAAATTTGTTTTTGAAGAAAAGGTATCCATAAGATACACTAGTAGTAATAATCTTCTTGACTAATTTGGTTGCTATTATCTCATATCTTTCTTGCAGATGGATAAAACTTCAGTTCTTGGAGATGCCATAAACCAGTTGAAACGTCTTCAGGAGAAAGTAAAGACACTGGAAGAACAAGTCACAAAGCAAACCGTGGAATCCGTGGTTCTTGTGAAGAAATCACAACTTCTGGTTGCAGATGATGTATCTTCAGATGAAAGGGGGTGCAACAATAATAATCAGCTACTGTTCCCTCAAATTGAAGCCAAAGTTTGCGATAAGGAAGTTCTGCTAAAAGTCCATTGTGAAAATCATCAACCAGGAGTGCTGATAAAATTACTTTCGAAGGTAGAAAACCTCAATCTTGCCGTTACCAACACCAGCGTCACGCCGTTCGGAAATTCGGCTCTTGAAGTTACGATCATTGCCGAGGTGAGACATGAAGAATTATTTTACAGCTCAGTTTAATTGTTGAAATTTTACAGATCACTTTATTCATGAAGGGTTGAAATGTTTTGCAGATGGAGAAAGAATTCAACATGACGACCAAAGAACTAGCAAAAACCTTGGATCTGCCCTTCACCTTGTAGCGCAAGAATCTTGAATGCAGAGTTGCCACGATATTTATTCACGGATGATGAGATTAATGTTTAATGTCAACCCTCAACTGCAAGATCAATTTTATGCAAAGTCGAGGTTGAAGTTGTTCGTTCCTTTTGTCCTGGGAACGTGGAACTTGGACCATGACAAATAATGGTTTAACCATTTTTTTGGAGTTAATTACATTTACTATCCTTGTGGTTTGACCAAATTACCCAATGATTTGACCAAATTACAGTCAAACTCCTAGAATGCCAAAACGTTTATCAAATACCCCCCTCACATTAACCACCGCTAGAGATAGTGCCTGTATGAGCAAAATATATGTCTAAAAGCCCCAGAATACCCTTTTGTAACCTCTCCTGAGGTTTATCAAAATTATATTTGCTTTCCCTGAGGTTTGTCCAAAATGATATATAATGAACACCATATTTTGTCCAAATCAGTCCAATGCTTTACATGGTCAATCATTTATTAGATAAACATTTTCACTAGTTAGTTGCATCAATTGCAACAAAAAATTTTGATGAAAATCTTAATATTCCCAATAATTACAAATATTTATTTTTTTCGATCATCTTTTGGTCGCTCTAACTTATAGTAGCATAAACAAAATCCTAGTCACATGGGATCACAAAGAATACTATTTTGATCACTGATACAATTCCTTTAGGTACCACTATTACATTTATTATATTGAAAACCTTTTTCCATATCAATGCGCAAATAATTAAACTCTATTTTCTAAAAAAGAAAAGAAAATATTTATTTTAAATGCACCTATAAGCATTTAATTGTATTCAAAGGAAAAAAAAATTAAAATCAGAAGTAAAAGTCCAAAACAAAATACTTATCAAGAATCAAGGATAAAAAATAAATTTTATTTTATGGATAAAAACCATATACTGTAGCTAAATTTTATTATCATACACCAAATTATATATTTAAATAAACTGGATAATTCTTGTATGGGAAAGGTGCTTTGGAGAGCTTTGTAGCAGCTAAAATAAGTCTTAGGCACAAATTTTCTCAATTTTTTATTTTTATTTTTAGCAATGTAATAGATTGTTTTTGGGGTTTTTTTTCCTTGGATCACAATAAGAGATTTTCTTATAAAGTTGGCTATTCAAAAAGTTAAATTGCAATCAAGTCAAATTATAGGGTCCTTTTTATAATTTGGACAAACTTCAAGAGAAGATAAATATAATTTTGCAAAGGGCATTTATGTCATTTCTCTGCTTCCATTAGTCAGCTTTGAATGCCATCACTTATAAGGTGGTGATTGTAATTGGGCCAAATCACAGGGTTGGTTTGGTAATTTGGGTCAAACCAAGGGAGGTAAATGTAATTAACTCATTTTCTTTTAATTTTGAAAAAACAATCATGGTTTAACTTGAGAATGTGGCTCGCTCTAACCACGAGTTCCTTTTATATGTAGGTAACCAGTAGTGTATAATATGTGGGTCTATATATTTAATATACACATACATACATATAATATATATGTGTAATATATATAATACATACACACACATATATGTGTGTGTTTATATATATATTTACACACATATATATACATACACATATATATATATATATTACATGATTTTTCAGAGAGTTACCAAGGATGGGGACTGTGTACCCTTTTCTTCTCATATGTTTCCCCACTTGGCAGTTGGCATACAGCGATGCTTGTTGGGATAGTGGAAATGTAAGTTATGTTACTTTGTCTCGGTAAATTACATAGGTGTCCACGTGTCTTCCCATTTTGAATGATCTCTTATTATTCGGACTAGAGATTTTGGTACCAGACACTAATAGAATAATGCAATGTAGGTATTAGATAGGAACACTTTCATTTTGCACTTTCTAACTTGTACCTCATTTTTTGTTTTATACTTTAAATTCCAATTTTAGACACAACTCTAACCTCTTAATTTTTGCATTTAAATCCAATCGATAACAATGTTATCAAAACTAAGTCTAGGCAAAACTAATGGCTGTATTTGGTCTTTATGATTTAGTTACAATAAAATATTCACACTTTAGTTATTAAGCTTCTTAAATAGGTCCAATTACCTTTTTGAAGAGTTAATAGGCCCATAACTAATTTCCACCCAAGTTGTATTGTTTTGCTTTTACCAAGTTAAAATGATTAGAATTGGCTACTTATTTTAGTTAGGCACCCCAAAAACAAAACCCAACTAATTCAGACCTGTTTGATTTTGAATAGTCGAACCCATTGACTCAAATAACCCGACCCGTTTCAAAATTGACATCTTCATCCAAATCAGAAAACCCTATGGTACAAACCCTATTGTACAATCCCTGATCACCATCACCATCATCATCGTCATCATTTCCTTCATTACTGATGGTTCTGCCTAAAGCAACAACAGTAGCTGCTACTGCTATAGCTATAAAATGCAGCAGCAACGCTGCTGGCTACTGGCTGCCGCGGCCCTTGGCAGCCATAGTTGGCTGGCCGTCGCCAAACACTTTTTTTTTTTAAGTGTAAGTGAGAATGA